>CATIWF010106062.1:0-13960 GCA_949630135.1 Balakata baccata | reverse complement strand
ATATTTAATTAATTATTAAATGTAAATATAATTTATAACTTCAAAATACAATCAGCCAAAATTTGTAAATTGTAAAAGAAAAATAATATAAAAAAGAAAAAGAAAATGTAAAAATAAGTGAACAATCTCATTTTAAAAAAAAAGTAATAATGAAGATAACATATTATTTTATAAATAAGGGTGAGTTAATTGTTTAAAAATATATTTATTTTGACCAATTTAATTAGTTTATAGTTAATTCATCTAGTTTTAAGGTTAATTTTTTTGGTTGAACTGGCTAGATTGGACCAAATTTAATAATTAAATTTTTTTTGCAAAAGATTAAAAAAATAAAGGAAAACTGGTTGAACCGACCGGTTTTTTCGGTTGAAGGCCGGGTCACCAATTTTTTCACCTGGTTGTTTCTACCCTGGTTTTGGGAGTAAAAACCGCCCGGCCTAAGGGCAGGTCCCGGTTTTTCCGGTTGAACCGGCCGGGCCGGTCCGATTTTTACAACCATGGTCCAATCAACCATAAGAATAAATATTCTCATGGACTATTCCATGCTAACTTCTTTAGCATCTCAGCGTAGACTAAGAAAGACTAAACAACCTCTTAAATTTATCTCTATAGATTAATTTATCCTGATAGTTACTTTTGAGAGTCGTTCATGGATAAATACTTTGAGAGTAACGAATGGACTAACTTAGATTTGAGACGTCGTTACAAAGCAATATGTCTTTCACATTCTACACTAGAAAACACGATAGCACTCCCATTAATCTTCTTGTAAACACAAAATATTATTTGTAACATAAAAGTATTCCAAATTATATAAATTGTAATAATTCAGTACTTTAAAGATTATTTGTAACATAAAAGTATCTCAACTTTTATTTTGTAACTAAATAGTACTTTCATCTTTGACTGTATTTTCCTAACATAAATATAATATGAAATATTCATATCAGATAAATTTTAATAAAAATAAAATTAGCTATAATATTCACATCAGATAAGTTTCAATTTTGTTAAAACTTATCTGAATATTTTATATCATATTTATGTTAGAGAGATTAATAAAGTGCTTAGGAGAGTTATTGAGTGTTCTAAAAGTATATTTTGAATTTTTTGAGTTAATTAACTAATTTTTTTTAATTGACTAAACAAGTCCTAATAGTTGAAAATATTAGTATTATTTAGTTATAAAATAAAAATAGAGTTATTTTTATATTACAAATAATTTTTTAAATACTGAATTATTATAATTTACATAATTGAAATTCTTTTGTATTACAAATAATTTTTAAATTTAAGAGTTGTTACGGTTTATATAATTGGATTATATTTTGATTACAAATAATATTTGGAGCAGTAAATTACAATTTACGGTGAACGAAATTGACCCCCAAGCCGACGCCAACACCATGAATGAAGTGTGAACAAGGTTGAAGTATAATCAGGCTTCTTAAACCCTTATAATTAATCAAATCAAAGGTAGCACAAAACCCTTTCCCCCTCTTTTTCCTCTTCGCCTCTCCGCAATTGTTGTAAATATCGACCAGAAACCCTAATATCATATCCATGGAAGCCAAATTAGGATTCTATCAAACGGATTGCGAAACCATTCTCTCACATCTTAAGCACCATGAACGGCAGCTTAAACTCAAGAGGAGGTCTGTTTCTATCGTTCCCTTTATTATTAATTTTCTTCAATATGTAACTTCTTCTTTTTTAAAAGGCTAACCAATGGTGCCTCGATGCAGGTGGTTGACAGGTCTCCCTGTTTCTAATTCAGAAGAGAAGCTTTTAAAACTCAAGTAATTGACTTTTTCCTTGCCGTATAGTAGAACTGTAACTTCTCTATGATAATTATAGTAATTGGGTTGGTGTGCTTTGTCCAGGTCGTTGCCGGAATCTTTGCTTAGGGAAGATGATGTAAGTTATTTTTTTCTTTATGATGAATTCCTGCACAGTTTCAGCTGAGTATTTTTATTCAACGTGCAAAGTTAAACCGAATGCATTGCTATAGTTAAGCTAGAATGGTGTTCGCATTGTTACTTTAATATTGATTTTTGTGAACCTAAAATGCTGTTTGACTGGAATAAAGATGTAAACAATGAGGAATGGCTGTAGCAATTAAAGCAAAATTAATGTATTGAAGCTAAAATAATTCCTAAAATTCTTTATTAGTTTAGCTATATTAGCTTTTGAGTGAATGTATATAATATCATTGTGTAAGATTGGTCATTCTATTATTTGAATGCTTCGCTAGAATTCCTACCCTTACACTCTTGCTTTCATTGTATCACAACTATGCTCCTTCTAACTGGCCATTTCATGCAAAATTTGTTGAAGGGTAGAATTGCTTTGAAATTTCCCCCCATATGACCTTGAATGTAAGGGACCATAATTGTTAATGTTCCTGCTTCTTTCTGTGTGTGTGTATCCAGAGTATTAATGCCATCTATGCAAGGTTCATTAAGAAGTTAGTTTGAGAAAATACTTAGATGCAGTGTGCATCCAAATGCGTTTGTAATCATACCAAGAATAGAAACTCTCATCAGCTGAACTTTAAAGTACAAAGGTTCCTTGAAAATTAAAACAAAAACTTTGGTGACATTCAACAGTTGTCCACCCCATATGGACTATTGAAGATCTTGATATAACTCACTTTCAGATCATTTTAAAATAGCATCAACTTGTTCTTATTAGAAGTAATATAGGGTTTTAAACATTTACTGATTGATAAAAACAGGAAGGCAGATACAAATACAACATAGTTTGGTACGGCATAACAGTTTTAGAAGATGACAAACTAACTTAGCCGTAATGTTGTATATCTGTTTTATGCCCGTAAGCATGGTTTATGAGTGCTTGTTGCTTGAGGTCGTCCAACACTGGGTCCGCCACCATTTGCTACATTTATGTTGTGTTTAATTTTTCACAGGTATTCTATGAGACTGTAAAAAAGTATGTTGAAAATGCTTTTGGAGCAGATAATAGTGAAAGAGAGGATCATATTATTGAAGAAACCAAAAATTTGTTCGACAAATCTAATTTGAAACAGATCCTTTTGTCATGCATTGATGCTTTGACGAATAAGGGACTTGTCCATCTTGCTATGTTACTCAAAAGACAATCCGTCAACTTTGAAAAAACTCGTCCGAAGTTGAAGAAGGTAATTAGAGAATCAATTCTGGGGGATTTTAGGGATCAACATCATAATGTCCAAATTGAAATTTGTTCACAGCTATCTCAACTTCTGAAAGACCCACAGAATGTCCGAGACAATGGGTTGACAATTTTGATTCCCACATTTCATTCCAATCGTGTCTCTGCTATCAAAATACTTGACAGACTAGAGGAGTTGCCTTCTGAAACCTTAGATGCTATGCGTAGGAAACTTAGAGGTGCCCGGGTTGGCACTCCTCATTTACAACAAAAGAGACTTGGAATGAGCAGGAATAAGTTGATTCGTAAAATAAGGAGAATTAGTGAAGAAATGCTTTCAAAACTTTGTGGACGAGATGAGCTACAAGCACCTTTAGCCAAAGCACTTGCTTTGGCAGGTTTATCACAGAAACTCTCACTAGGCTATTCAAGTTCCTTTTTGACAGACTTTAACCAGTTTTCGCCAGAAACAAAAACCTTGCAGAATGAGATAGCAAAAGCAATTTGGCTGCTCAAAGTTAAAACAAAGGTTAGATTACCAGAGCTAAAAACCTTGAAGCTTCTCTTAGACCCAGATGCCAATATCCCAAATGCGTGTTTAAGAACAGCAATGAAGAATATGATGACAGAATATCTTTTTGAATGCAGTGATTTGGTTACAATTCCAAAATCTTTATCAAAAGCTCTTGCTATTATCAACAGGAGTTCTCGAAGTACACCAAGCGACCTCAAGGATGAAATGAAAGAGGATGTGGAATGCATATTGAATGTAAGTGCTCAAATGAAGCAAATTGTTTGTGATTTTCTTCCGTACCATGACTTTGATAAGGATTTTGCTAATGCATATATGGAAGAATTAGAAGAAAGTGATGATGGTGGTGATGATAATTATGATTTAAATGATAATGCTGCAGCTGGTGACCCTGATAGTCATCAACCTCGTCCTAGAAACTTCCAAAGAAGTATGACTTATTCTGTTGATTCAGATAACATAGAAGAGAGTTGCGGGGAGTATGTCCCCATGGATTCCAAGCCATCAATTGCTACTCCTGAAGGGAATCATGGCCCCTCCGTGTTCCATGAAAAAGGAAATGTTGAGGACATGCTCAATGTGGACGCAACTCAGTTCAAAGTTGAAAGTACGGGAAATTTTGGAACGTCAAGAATCAGTAGAAATACTTTGTCACCACACCTTCCTCCCAATCAAAGGTTACATGGCATTTCTATCAAGGGAAATGAACCTGAAGAGAGTACCTCAGTAGGTTCAGGAAACCTGCCAACCTCATCTAACAATCGTTGTAAGGAGGAAAACAGTGATGATAACAACCTATACATTGGCATCCAAGAAGTCTGTGATGAGACAAGCATTGTTGCCTACAATCTCATTGGCTATATGATGGAGAAGTTTGCACAGGAAGAAGACTTAGAATTAGATTGGATTGATAGTTCATATCTCAGAGGGGATTACTCCAATCAAGAAAATCAAGGTATTGAAAGTTTTTTTTTTTTTTCCTTTTAATATAATACTTCAAATAAATTCTTTAGAGTACCATAATTATACTACAACTTTAGTTCTTAGTCTAGTATGAATTATGAATTCGGGTTCTCCAAATTAGGCAAAATATGGTTTTCCTTTGAAACATACATGTACTAGTAAATTTTACACACGTTTGGCCTCCCTAAGTGCCATTTAACAAATTTCTATTATTGCCATGCAAAACATAAACTATGGTACTGTTGCTTTTGGTAGCATTTCCTGTTTAAATCAATTGCCATAAGTGATTTGCTAGATAATTTGCATGTGTTCCTGTCCTCTATAATCCCTGTTCTAAGTAACATTATTTTTGTATCATACTTCTAAGTAATGTTATTTTTATATCATACTTGCGCAGAAAAAATGCCGACTTCTGGTAAACATGTAGCTGGTTCTGTTATTGTTGAAGTTGTAGAAACACTACTGCCATCTCTTCCTAAGAGGTAGGATATACTAAAGTTGAGACCGGTTTCTTGTGTGACAGTTTGTGCTGTTTGTCAGTGTTTTCACCTCAATTTTTAAGTCTTTGATGCCATTTCTTTGTCACCATCTTGTTGAATTTCAAAAGTATATGTATCATTCCACATAATCGTGGAAGTAACTGAGTTCATTAGGAAGTGAAAATGACCCACTTAAAAAAAAAATTCACTAGTGATTCAATTTTGTGTATTGTCTGCAGTGCAATGGAGAAACTAAAGGACTTGATTGGCATTCCTTGAGCGCATAGTATCCTCCAGATAATACTGAAGAATGCTTGCATATTTGCTGAACAATCCTGCTCAAACAAAGATTTCTTTTTTTGCCAGTAAGGAACTTGGAGTGCAATTGTCAAAAAGGACAACATTCATAAAATTTGACTGATCGTTGTACAGTGACTGGACAGAGGTATAGTTTAGTCATACTAACGGCCATTTTTGGTTTGTATTTTCTCCTTTTTTTTTTTTTTTTTTTAATGTAGACTGTCAAAGATAACAATGGAAAATCCAATTTCTTTCCACAGTGAAAACCGAAATCCATAAATCCTGGTGGAGATGAAGGATTAGTATTATAATTATTAGGATCTTCAACTCAATATATTATGAATCATTCCCATTCAATGTTAAACAAGATAGTATTTTATTATTGTAACGAATAGATCAATATTGTTCCTATTCGAACAGAGAATTAGCTATGTCCTGCTAAATTCATCCGAAAAATGTGAGAAGATAATCCTTTCATAGAAACTGTAAGCACAAGTTGGCGTATATGAAATAAACCACAATAAACACTTAATAGTGGATAATACAAATGGATTTTCTTTATTTGGTATTGCTTATAAAAGTGTGGAATTCATTTGATATTGTTCATGCAGTTTTATGGATTTTGTGATATCAAACATCTTGTCGTGGAAGATCCTGTCTTTGCCATATTTAGCTTGAGACATGCAGTTGTATGTAGCTCACCACCGCCATCCATAAAGGTTCTTATAATCTTATGGGTCTGATCTAGTAATCAAATTAATATTTGCATTTCTTGTTCCAAAAGTGTGAATTTGCCCTTTTAACAATCATTGTTAAAACTGGCCTGATCCAATCAGTTTGACCAATAAATCTGTAAACTGATTGGAAAATCAAACCGATAATGAAATGTTTGCTTCAAGACTCGAAGCTGAGGTGAGATAAGTTCTGAATCTTAATCCACCATGCCACTTTTAAACTCCATTTACCCTTTTTTTTTTTTTTTTAAAAAAAAAACTCCATTTACCTATCCTTAAACAAAATTGAACATAATTTTTTTTTATCGATTTACAAAGATAAAGTTAGAAATTTTAATATCTGTATTTTCATTACTATATTTATTATGATAAATTAGGAGCTTGAGCCAATCAAATTTAGACCAACTTGCCAATGACCTACTGGTCTAACGGTCAGAAATGATGTGAATCACAGATGGATTTCAAATTCGAGCTTGAAGAAATGACAAGGGTATCGTTCCATTCCACATCCAACCTCTTGGGTTGGGGATGTTTAGTCCAACTTAGCTGAGATACACCGCTCTAAAAAAATTTCTATTTTCTCAAATTAACATGTAAATTACTATACAGACTGAGACTATGGCACTGCAGAACATTGGACAGTGCCTTTGAGCATTTCTTCAGCTACAGTAACTTTTTACTAAGCCTAATATATACAAACATACACATTTAACATCTAATGTGCTACCAAACATATGTTCTCACCTTTTCAATTCCCTCCCTTTATTCCATCCCAGGAAATCTCACCCCTCAGAAAAAGCAGCACTTTGGACTGTTCATCTCATAGCTCTGAACTGTGGCTGTATGTTCAGCCCGAAGAAAGGTGACGCCTCAGTCTGCCATTGGTTCAGTAAAAATTTTGAAGAAAAGAACCGCTGCAGAGAAGTTGTGGCCATTCGACACTCCCTGTTTAACCTTCATAGTATTACAACTTTCATGAAGTAGAAACCATAAATATAAAAAATTTGCAAAAACATGAACGAGAATCGATAACAGCCTCTGCATTGAGCATCACCTCAAGCTCTATGAGCTTCCTCCCAAAAAGCAATTACTGCCGCCTGAGCTGCCCAGCGAAGTAGGTGTATCGCGTACAAGAAATTTCACAGTTCGATTCCCAACAAGATCTAATATGTCAACACACTCCTGCAAGTCGGAGTCGCTCACAAGCATCACCCACTCGTCTTCATCATCAAGATACTTGAGCTGGAATGTTCCATATTGTAATGCGAACCTTTTTGAAACTTCTTCATACAATTGGAAACACCCTGCAGATGGTTCAAACTTGAACCTAACTGTGTCTTCTTTATACGTGGCTTTTACAGTAATTTTTGATCCACTATCATCACTGCTTGATTTCACTTTTAAATTCTTTCCTTCCTCAAAGCTTGGTGAGCTTGACGTACTGCCATGAATCAATGAACCAGAGCCATTTGAAGAGTCGGTCATGCTTGAACAAGTAGGCTGATTATGTTCCAATGTTCCATCATCAATCTGCATTTTGGTATCCAATTCATTAGCAACAGACAAGGAACATGAGCTTTGAGACATCAAATGGGCATTCAAATTCTCCAATTTCAAGCTATCCTTGTTCAAACCCGAATAGCCTCCTTTAGTAACTGTAGAGGGATTTTCCTGATAAGTCCAAGGTCCAGAGCCAGTGCCAGCTCTCTGGACTAGTTCAGCCTCTGTTGCAAAAGACTTGGCTTCTTCACTACAATGAACCATGGGAATGCTAGCTTTCACAAAACCCCCATAGACATCCGCATAGCAGTCATCCTCTTCGACTTTAATTGTAGAATTATTGCCCTCTTTACAAGGAGCTGGCAGTACAGAATCTTCAGTGGCAGATTCAGAATTTCTAGCAGGAAAGTTTTTGTCAGAAAATAGAAATTTTTTGTGATTATCACGTTCTTGGGTGATGGAACTTGCTGCCACAAATGCCCCAGTTGCCGGATCAAAAATCAGTCCTCCTTCCACCCCCTGAACAGAGTCAAGCACAGTCTGTATTTTCCTTAATGAGCGATTCACCTTATTTATCTTGCGGGATGGCCATCTAGAGATCCCATGTTGTCTGCATATCCTTTTCAGTGTTGTTGGGCAAACTAAAGAAAAGGCAAGAAACTCAAAAGTTTAATTACAGATTTTTCTAAATAAATTAGTGAGAAAATTTCACAAGCAAGCATAAAAGCAGTGGCTAAGCATCATCAGTTCCTCACAGCCAAGAATAACTGAGTTTTATTAAATAAAGGAAAATGATTTTACACGAAAATATTGATTTTTTTTACTAAAAAAGACAGTGGATCTTTGCATTTATTTCCATTTTTAGTATCAACAAATGAACACGAGAGATGGAGCTCACCGCCAATACTTTTAGCAGCATCCTTGAGACTTCCAGAAAAGTATTGCTGAAGAACATATAAGCTCACATTTTTCTCTGCTGTACTCCTCTTCTTCTCTGGCTGTCTTCTAGATCCACTCATCGCCTAGAAAATAAATTTATAGCAAATGGTCAAACTGAATCAAAGACTATCTTCCTCTTGATTAAAATAAAAATTAACTATCATCACAAGTCGGAGACAAAATGACTATCTTGTGATCATTAAAAGCTTAAATTTTCAGAAGTGTAAAACTAATCCAGCACAAGGAAAAGAAATATGTGTTGTAAGAAGTTACCTGTTCACAAGGACCATTTGATTCTGTTGCATCATTTTTGGAACTAGATACATCTAAAGGTACCTTGTCAGTCAAATTCAAGTTGGCTTCTAATAGTAGTGCTTTAGAGTTTCTTACTGAAACCGACATTCGTGGGAAGCTGGACACAGTGGCCTTCTGAAACTCAACTACAGAACCTTCTCCACCTGCTAACTCTGGATCTGAAACTGTTCTCAAACTCTTGCAAACCTTCTGCATGGTGCCCGAAAGGTTGTTCAACAAAAGTTGCTGTTCTGAGCTCCCCTTCATATTGATAGGGAGAAAGAACTCTAATATGTAATCATCATCGCCAGTGAAAGTACTTCTTAGCCTGATTGCAACAGCAGCATTCAGGCTATACTTGCGTGCATGATGGACCAGTGGATACTCAGTTATATCATATGACTTCACATCAGGGAAGAAGAAGGGATGATTTGACTTAAGAGCTTTTCCAGCTACACCCTGTCCTTCCTCAATATAATTTTCTGAACATGCATGGACAAATCCTTCCATATCTCTACTTGCATAACAAGCTGTACCCTGAATGCATAGCACGGATTTTCCTGTAGATCTTGAATTACCTTCTTTAACACGTACTTTTATTATTTCATCAACAGCTTCCTCCACATAATTGCAAGGAATCCATGTTAAAGCCAGTGGCAATCTATGTGCATGACATAGAGCTCGTAAAACATCAGTTATTTCAGCCAGTGCAGCCATTTTATTCATGGAGAGGGTCTGAAAAATAAAACATACACTTTAGTGTCATAGACAGTGCACATATATAGCTGAAAATCATCTCCTTTTTTATCTTTATTTTTATTGATTTTGATGTGCATGAAAACTTTCATTTTTTATATTTTTCTGGTAAGAAGGAGAAATTGGCAAGGAAAAACTCAAAGGTACTCTGACAAATACCTGAGTAAGAAGTTGAGGACGTCCAGTGCTCCTTAAATTTACAGCCTGCAGATAGTTGGGTCGAGTTAACTGATAAATCCAATATATTATAAACAATTGTATATTTTAATAAAAGAAAAAAGCAAGCTTTAATTACATTTGCGTACTTAAGATGTTCCCAAACTAAAAGGTCCCCCAGAATCATAAAGAAAAAGAAAAAAACCAAAAACCAATAAAACCAATAAGTTTTGAGTAATCATATGGTCAAAATAAACTAACAACATTTCTTTGTGTTACACAACTGGTTTGCTCGTTTAATTGGCATACTAAATATTTCTAGAGCTAAAATCACAAATTTGGTTTTAATTGGTACTTATTTCTTAAAAGGGGTAATGAAAGCCTCTTTTGTTATAGTTCAAAATGCTTCGACTCAGATATCAATAATAGAATGAGCAGAAACCACTTTCATGAGAGATAATTTAACATAACAAAAATGAATTTGTTTTGTCACACATACTTGGGACCCCTTCCAAGCCACCACACTACCACAACTTCTCAAAAGCAAACTATATTTTTCTCTTTTCTCCTTTTACCTCTAATTAGTATTAGCTACAGAATTCTGAAAGGATAAGGGCCTGCATGATGCATCCCCGTAACAAAGGAAAAGAAAGTGGAGTATCAGGAAACTAAGAACAAAAACAGCTTTTTAGTCAGATATATAGAGAAATAAAACTAACCTTGAGTGCATGACAAACATTTTCCATCTCCAAATCAAAATCAGGCTTCTCCTTAACTGTGACAAGTTCCAATACAGCACAACAGGACATCTCAGGAGGTTCAAAAATTGGCAAGGCAATAGAACCTCGGACTTTATGATGGAGTGCGTGCTTTACTCTTAAGTATTCAGCATTGCTATAATAAACTACATCTGAAGTCCACTCTGGAACTTTAGAGATAAATACACGACCAGGAAGCCCAAGAGGAAGGCCAGGCTTCCCTTCTGCAGAGAAGTAATATGTCCTTGACACTTCACGATAGCCTGCAAGATTTTGGTCAAGCAAGTAAGGTTGCTCATAAGTGGTCATGATATATCGATCCCCACGCCTCATTGGGACCCAAACTTGAGCCAAAATGCCCCCACCAGCAGAATCTTTTAACATCGATAATGCCCTCAGCATCTTTTCATCAAGTGAAAACCCAAGTGGTTTATAAATCACACAATTAGCCGTATCAGGCATAACTTTTGGTTGCTGAGCATTGTTACTTTGTTTTTCAACCATATTACCAGCATCCACTGAATCTGATGGATAAGCAAATTGGGAATCTCGCTCAAATGCCATTTTGTCTTCATAACAGTAAGATGGACCAGCAGCATCTAATGAATTGTCACCATCAGGAATGGTTGAAGAATTCCGTTCTGAAAAATGCAATGTTTCAAAAGATGCATAGGGTGTTGAATGAAAAGATGACAAACCATAGGTAGCACACATCTGATCAGTTGCTGCTGGACTGTTGCACCAACCGGCATATGTATCAAAATTCATGAGCTCCGAAACATTATTGAATATGTCTTCTGAAATTGAATTCCTTGTACCATCACCCGGTAGAGCCATACCATCTGTTTGTGCTCGTGGTGTCGTCCAGTGATTGATCCCCTTTTCTTTTGAAGAGAAGGTGTATTCCATTCTATTTTATCAACCCAGAAACTCAACTAAGTTCCCAACCTATGTAAAGAAACGTACTTGTCTATTCAAATAAAGTCCCCCCCAATATCTTCTCTCATTTGTTTGTTGAAACTGCTAAATTTCATCCTAAAATCTTAAAAGTTCTACCCTTATACTCAAACCTTTATCTTAGCAACCAAAGAAATGCAATGAAGACCCCAACCTTAGCCTGGATAAACTGGAGTAACAGAAAATAAGCAGCACAGAAAAATCTGATTTCTCGTCAAACCCTTGTACAGTATAAACGCAACAAATAAAATATAATATCCAACCAGCAAATAAATCAAAATTTTCAGTCAAATTACAACTCACCGTTTTTTTTTTTTTTTTGTTGATCACCGTTTTTAATACAGCAAGGAAAATCTCTTAAAGTGGCCTCTAAGAGATGACGCCCAACAATTTACAATCTCCAAAGCTGGTTCAATTCACTTCAGCATAAGTCCACCCCTTTCAATCAACAATAACTCAGGAAATCCACCTTCAATTTGTCCTGTATCAGCACATTCAAAAATACACACATCCATATCCATTATCCATACATATTCCAGCTGGGTATCGAGCAGAAAGACTTGACAGAGAAAACAATTTTTAAATTCAGCTGAAAATGAAAGCTAAATTGGTAAGAAATCCCCAATCGGAAACCCTAACTCTAAGGAAAATAAAGAAATACCGACCCTAAAAAAATCTCAATCACCTCGAAACTCCAACACCTCTCCGTACAAGAAGCCAAGAAATGTAGAGTGAGAAAACAGAATAAATAAAAATAATAAAATAAATATGAGAAGAGAGATGCTACTTGCAAACATAATACCTAAATTTTATAGCTTTATTAAAATTTCGTATCAAATTTTTTAATAATTATAAATTGATATCAAATATTTTATAAATGCTATAATTTGATAACAATTTTCAATTTTTATCAACGAAAAGATAGTATAACATGTTGCGTCACTTTATTATTTGCATTAGATTTATTAAAAAAAAATTACACAAATAAATAATAAAAAGAAAAATAAAATATCTAATTGTTGTTATTTTAAGTGTGTTTTTATTAGAGAATAAATATAATGTGAATAATAAAGTGTGTGACATGCTATATTATCTTTTTGTTGATGGAAATTAAAAATTGGTATCAAATTATAATATTTATGAAAAATTTTGTACTAAATTATAATAAATTGACAAATTTTGATACAATTAATGCAATTAGCGAGAGAGAGAGAGGGGTTGAAATTACTATTTCACTCTCTAATTCTCTATTTTAATTTATTTTAATAAATATTTTTCATCTCACTTTTATTTTAATATTTTATTTATAAAACTATCTAAACAACAAAGAGAAATTAAGAGATAAAATATTGTTAAATAATTTTTTATTGCTCTAAAATTTGAAGAATAAAAATCTAAATTTTAAATAATATTTATAAGTATGAAGAAATATAAAAAATTATTAAATAATAGAAAACTCCTAAATATAAATAAAGAGATAAATAAAAAAACTAAAACCGCAAAGTTGCAGCTAATCAAAGCAACGGACATGAAGGCTGAAATGCCCAATTCGTTTAATTGAAAGGCTTAATTACCCAAATTAAAGAGTAAAAATTGTTCTCTCTCTTTAAAAAAAAAAATAGATTTACTTCCATTTTAATTATTATTTTTAAACATTTAAATTGTATCTTTTCATATTTCTGATCAAATAATTCATTAATGAATGGTTTAATATATAAAAAAAATTTAAATAATCGTTATGATCAATTACGAGTAAATATTTTTTTCCAATTTTTGTTTAAAATAATTATTGGCATTTAAGTAAGTGTTAATTTAAATTTTGTATCAACATAATACTAAATGAAGAGTATTTTATAAACACATTAACCAAAAATTATTAATTTAATTTAATTAAATAATTTTTTTAATTTAGAAATAAGAAAATATTATTTGAAAAAATTACTATTTAATTTCTCTAATTTGACATATATAGTACCTCCTGATTTAAAAATATATGATTTATTTTATGTTAGTTTGACATAATATATTTTTAACCACGTGGGTTTTGTCTAGAAAAATATTAGTCTAGTAAATCAAATTTACAAAAATATATTAGTGTAATATATTAAAATTTTAGAAGGTAAATAATATAATTTTTAAATTTCTAGGTACTCCATATTATTTTATGTTAGAAATTTGAAGGACGAGCTTCTTGGGATTAAAGAGGGGAAGGTATGTTTCGTTTTAGTATCCACAGACATTGGAAAGCTTTTTAGAATCCATGTATAGGATTAAGTTTGATAACCCCTAGACATTGCCTTTTTTTTTTTTTTGAAAAGTGTGACTGGCTATATAAAACTACATTGTAATTTAGATTAACTATAATTTTAAGTTATTTGACCTGTTTGATAAATTAGATTATTAAAAAAAATTATATTATAATTTTTCTGCAAAAAGTTA
>CATIWF010106046.1:0-10926 GCA_949630135.1 Balakata baccata | reverse complement strand
GTTGATGTGAATATAGTGTCAAAATTGAAACCCTAAATCATGAGTGCAAAGAGTAGGTGCTTAAATTGTAGGTGCAAAAATAGACTTCCAATTTTCTTGTAGAGAGCATATCTTAAAAAATTGATTAAATTTATATACTATGGACATTTTAAAAAAATTTAGAAAATGCAATTAGCTACTGTAAAGTGAATGTCACTTTACCGCTATGTGAATATAACAATTAATAAATTTATATACATTCCACTGTATGATTAGATTAACATAATATAATAGTCTATTTAAGAATTTCTAAAAAAAATTCTAATATGCACAATGTGCTGAAAAAGAAAAAAAAGTTAAAGCATTGATTAAATCCCTTAATTAATTTGGGTAAGGCAGTCATCCTCCACCTCATTTCCAATGATAGGCATAACCTTTTCGACTTAAAAAAGAAACTAAAATATTCTTCATACAAAAAGAAAGTACCACAAGAATATGAATATTTGATTGATGACAAGAAAATTAATAATTCTTAATTTTTTTTTTCCTTTTAAGAAAAATTATTGAATGTTTTATAATTAGTGGTTTTCAATTAAGTTTATATTTATGAGATATTGACCCAAAAATAAAATCAAATATTTAATAATATGGCAATTAGCTAGGTGTTCATAATGACTTAAATTCTTGGGGCCCTCCATTGATTATATTTCACTTTCTTTAAGCCATAACCATACACAAGTCTTATTTATGGCCATTTGCTCATTTAATATTTAATACATTATAATATAATATACAAAATTTCCTTCTTTAGTCTTTTTCGAACCGACCATAAGTGTAAAATAATATTTTTTTAATAATTGATAAATTTTTTTAAAAAAATTATAAATATTTTATCAAAAACTAAAAATTAGTCTAACAAGTAACATCCTTTAATAAATAAGAGGTAAATAAATAAATAAAAAGTAAGTCTTAATGACAAAAGATAATCTCACTATATTACGATTTCCTGATTCACGATCCTATGATCTATTAATCCCAGAAAGGGATGCTACGCAATCAGAAAAGGTCTTGATGACAAGAGCTAATATCATTATATTACAATTTTCTGATCTATGATCATATAATCTGTTGATCCAAGATGGGAGACATTACATGATCAAAAAATGTCTCATGATCTCACGATCTGCTGATCTTATGACGTCATAAAGCAATATTGCTGACTGTCATAGAGGAGCTATGAAACCATAGGATTATAAGCTTATGATTATTATGACTTCATCCTTTGATTATGGTCCACAACCCTATGATCAAATGATTTCATAAGGAAGACACCACGTAAAAGGTTTTCATGATCCCTGCAAACTAATGGTCGTATGACCCATGTAGCTATATCAATAAGCCTCATTATTCAAGATCCGAGATTCCTATAAAAAACAAAAATACTACACAACTACAATGTATAAAGCAGAGTGCTGACATGATAAGTGAGAAATATTAAATATGCATATAACTCGAGCGCGACGTCTGATGACTAACGTAAGTAGTTAGCCATAATTATGACATGGCAAAGCTAGCTTAAACCGTATTTGTGTTAGAAAGTAATTAGACATATGACAGGGAAGAAAATTATAAAAACTCAAAGCAACATATCGAAGAGGCATATTAACTTTTCATTTCTCTAGTTACACTTTTCTTTATTTTTTTCTTTTACTGACTTAAGTATCAGAGGGATTCACCGAAACCTTACTCTAGTTAGGTCTTGTTGTTTCAGCTATACAAGGATCATCAATCATGAGAAATAGAAGTTATTAAGTCTAAAGTCTTTTTTCACTTAGTAATTAGTATAAAAAGGTCACATCATTGTAGTAAAAATTTAAATAAGTAAGGGCATCCTCCATAGCTTTTCTATTTCTCTCTTTATTTATATTTAAGATTATGTTTTGATTAGTGGATTTTAAATGAAAGATTTTGAATAATATATAGATTTATGACTATAAATTTTGCAATAAAAAATATTTTTTTAGGTAACTTTTTTTTTTTCAATTCTTAAAATACTCAATTTTATTTTTAAAATTTTTTTAGCATATAGTGAAATTGATTGTATAGGCTTAATTTTAACTCTCCATTGTAAATAGAAAGCAATTTTTATTTTTTCATATTTTCTGTTATGAATTGGATAAATTACTAATATTTAGTAGAAGGGTAAAATTGAAAATTAGTTATTAAATCCATGGATTATGGTTATTGAATCAAATATGAGTGCAAGGGAAATTGTATTATAAATCTATGGATTTTACAATTAAGAGATTTTAAGAAATCCATGGATTTTAAAATCACTCAATCCAAATATTGTTTGGATTTTATGTCATCTAATAGTCTCTCTATTTTTCTTATTAGTTATTTCACATTTTAAAATTTATATTATCTCTCGTCAAATTTAAGAGTCATATGGAGTTCCTTAGTAATATTTTATTATTATTTTTCCTCTCTTTCTTTTTCTTGTCTCTTATTATCTCTTTTCATGTTTTAGATAGTTCTATTGATAAAAAATTAAAAATAGAAAGTGAGATAAAAAAATATTGTTAGTACACACAATTTTCAAAATAAATTAAAATAGATAGTGAATTTTTTATCATATAATAGGGAGTGAAATAAAAAGTATTGTTGAATATACTCTAAAAGTCAATTATGCACTTTTTACTGTATACTTTTAATGTAAAAAAATATACTTTTAAAGTAAAAAATTACGTATTTTTTCACTTATAAAATATTATTATTATTATAAAAGTTAGTACTTTATGCAAAATATATATATTTTTTTTGTAGAGAAATTGTATGAGAAAATATTGTAAATGAAAATACAAAAAAAAGTATTATTATATGAAATATTTTTAATTCTTTTTTTTATTAATTCAAGAAATAGCCAAATTTGAAGGTTTCAATTGTCCTTCCATTGAACTTTCGTTCATTTTATAGGTTCTTTTATTATTATTATTATTTTTTTTATGAGTCTTAACTACGAGACGTTGAAAATTAAATTAAATTCCTTTGCTATTAGGACATTATGTCCTAGGTTAATTGTAAAGAAAAGCTCTAATATGAAGAGGTTTTTTCAAATTTAATTCTAATGATTCTCAATTAAAGCCTCCAATCATAATACTAGCTAACCCTGGACATATATGTCCAATTACAGTTAATGTGGATTTTCATCCATAAATTAGATAAATATATATATATATATACTTTTTCCGTACAAAAAAGATAAATTTAGTTATTAAATAAATTAGTTTATTTAGTTAAATTAATAATTTTTATTTAATATTTTCCAAAAATACCGTCAATTGATTATTATCTTAAAAATGTAATTCAAATTAATACTCGAGATTATTTTTATAAATACTAACAAATTTCAAAACTAATTTAAAACAATAGTTAAAAAAATAAATTTTTTGTTGATATAAGTGATAAATATAATAATAGTGGAATATATGAATAAAAATAAAATTGTAATTGAGAATAATAATTATACTTCCAAAAAAGAAAATAGTTTATAATTTTGGACATATAAAAATAGAAAGCGAGATTAATATAATAGTTAAAAAATGATTTCTATTTAGCAAAAAAATCATTTTAAAACTGGAATCTCCACCATTCTTACAAGAATATTCGAATTCGAAATCCCTTCAATCACGTGTTTTGTAATTTATTCCTATTTTCAATGACAAATTTTGATTAAATAGGATTATCCTTTTTGAAAAAAACAATTTAAAGAGGAGTGTCCAATATTCGCTAACCATCTAATTTCTAAAAGATGAAATAGGAAGGTAAATTTTATTTTTTAATTAGAGATTTCAAATTTAAACTATGATGTGAAATATTTTTAAAATTTGAAAAAAAGTATTTTACTCCTTAATAATCTATTTAATGCAAATCCAAAATATTAAATAATTGAAATCGAACAAATATTCACTCTCAACCTTATTGGTTGATTATAAAGAGAGAATTAATTAGTCTTTTTTAATAAAAACAATTTACCAAAAATAATATCTAGTTGCAAAAATTAGAATATACATTATTATTATTTGTTGTCTCATTTATATATTTTTAAAAAAAATCTACACATTTAAAATAAGATATCACAAAATAAAATTAAAGTTAATATAGGAAAGAAAAATGGAAAATGAACGCCTTGAAGGAAAATTCGTATCATAGCGGGATAACAAACATCCGTCAATAAGAATAAGCCAAACATTGAATACTTCAGTTAAGTGGGCTCCACAAAGTTCGACTATTTTGCCACGTGTACCAATAGAAGTAAATCAAAGTCACTTGTAAATTTTCCTAAAGTCGAAGTGTTCACACACAAACATATCCTAAAGCCAATTACCGACCTTTCATTTTTCCTGCCCAGAGTCCCACCTGCGAACCTACGTAAGATCCATTGCTTGTCAGATTTTTCCCCAAAATTCTTAATATACCCCTCACACCCCTTCCAAATTTCAAACACTCCCCATGTAAACGGCTAAGTGATATCTAACAAAATCAAGGGTAAATATGTGAATAAGAAAATCCCCAGAAAGCTACCATACCCACGTCTCCATTTTAATTCCCAATGGCAAAATTTGTCCTCTTTTGACTTTTTACTTCTTTACTCTCTCTCTTATTCTTCTTCTTCTTCTTCTTCCCCCTCGTTCGCATTCCAGCTTGAAGATTTTTCTCTATTTTAATATTCTCTATCTCTCTCTTTGAATGCTGTTTACAGCGAGATAATATTCCAAAAGGAAATTTCTTGATCGAATTCATTCTAATAATCATCCTCATTAAGCGAATATACCCATTAATTCCTGATCAGACTGCAGATTGCTTTAGTTTTTCCCTTTTTCTTTGAAGCTTCTTCTGCTAAGGTATGTTAGAGCTGTCAGTTGACTCCTCTTTTTTTTTTTAAATTCCATGGAAAAAATGCTTATAACGTGTTAATGTTTATCAGTATGCTATATTCCTATCTCCTCTCTTTCGTTTTTGATTTAGAAGCTCGTCGTTTTAGATTACGTCCGTCTTTTTCTGAGTCTTCTTTTATCGTTTTTGTTGTTTTTTCGATATTGTGTAGAGAGCAGAAGAAGGATTTCGTTTTTTATATGAAAAATTAATGGAGATATTTAGTGTTTGATCTTTTTGTTTTATGTTTTTGTTGTCTGATGATGTTTTTGTTTGCTTGGACTTCGTAGAGGTCGGCAACTAGGCAGCGGGCCGGGTTGCTGTAGGTCTCTGTTTCTTGAAATTCACGTTTCTATGACGAGAAATTGACGGGTTCTTTCAAGGTATGGTAATTTCTCGCGATACTTTTAATTTTTAGTAAAAATAAATTAATATTGGATTGCTGGTGATTAATCACGCTTAACTTGATGACAGTGACCGATTGATTTATGGGTTTAATTGCTATGTGTGGACCAGCTGCTGTTAATTTCTCGTGTTTATGTTATGATGAGTGTGTGCCACTTCCATGCTAAATCAGCATGAAACTTACTATATTAAGCTGTCGCACGTGTTTACATAAAGTGGTCGGCACGTGCCTTACGTGAATTTGGATTTTCTTGCATTGAAGCATGAGCCACATTTGTCACTGCAGTTTTCTTTTTCCTCCTTTCTGATTGGCTGAGAATACGGTGGTGATATTTGTATATTTATCCGTTGGATTTTCCACTTTGCAATTCATGCTGACATTGGATTCTTGCATTGTTGAAATCCGATGGATGTGAAGCACCATTGGTGCCACCTTTTCTAGAACAAGCTTAAGCTAGTATTGATGGTTGACTCATTAAAGCAAAATCTTTTGTTAATTGTTTGGATTTAGCTCAGAAAATCAGAGCAATTTATATCTTAAAATCTGAGAATGAAAGTTCCCATTTTTCTACGTGAAAGGTTTATTTCGTGCAAATTTTTTATGGGATGGATGAAGCATGGACATTCGACTTGTATACCATGTCACGTTTCTGACACATTTCCACAGTGACACTTGTTAAACATGTTTTCCCTTTCAAAAAATCTAAAACTTGAACACCAATCGTATGTCATTTTTGTTCAACTTTTATGTAAAAATAATAACTTGCAACTACATCTCTTGAGCATAATTATTTATAATATTTACTCGTTTTTTTTATGTATATGTGTTTTATACTTTTTATAAATGTTGTTTCCCGGTATCTGTTTTTGTATCCGTGCTACATAGATTGGATTGGTAAAAAACCAATAGGGGCACCTTGGTTTTTTTATGCTACTTCCTTAACTTCTTCCCTCATGTTTATGAAGTTGACTTATGTTGATTTCACGCGAAGAAGACATGATTTTCCCATATGTTGCCTATATAATTAATTATGGAATCTATGGTATAAGCTTCAATAGCAATTTTAAGGAGAAGACTTTTGAGCTGCAGTTGGTGTAGTTGAATATAATATTATTGCAAGAAAGTTGCTATTAAACAATTCTGATTGGTATTGTAGGCATAAATTGACCCCAGCAGAAAGAAAGGGAACTAAAAGAAATAGTAGGCGGAACCACACGAGTTTTTAATTCATCCACATTCTTTCTCTAGATTCTCTCTTCATTGAATTTCTCTGTTCATTGCAATTTAGTTGTCTCTGTACTTTTTCGTTGGTATAAAACTCTTTAAACAAGTTGTGTCCCCTTAATCATTTTCCCGTGGCCGCTTCTTTGTTCGTTTTGTTTCTGCCTCCTGCTCATCCCCCTCCCGATTTTTTCTTTCCGTTGCTTTGGATAGTAAAGGTAAAAGAACAATCAAAAGGAAATTCCACCCTTCATAAATTGTCTCGATATAAGTGTTAAAGTGTCTTATTTTTCTCTTTTCTTCAATATGCTCATCATTGTTACCATCATCTTGAATCTTTATTGTCTCAACTTTTTTCCTGTTTTCATTTGAAATTACTGAAAAGTTTTTGAAGTTGATCCTCTTGTGATATTTTTTGCAGATGGAATCCATGAAATTGCCTAGTATGGCTCCAAAAAAGAGCAAATTTGTGCGAACAGTTTCAAAAGTTCTTCATCTCCGGGCAGCTAGTGGGATTGCTCCAGATGATGGTGTGAGGAAAGTCAAGTCCCAGGAGAAGTTCAAGGAAGACAAAATTGGCTCTAAGACTGCAGTTAGTAAGCCTCTGTCTTTTAACACCGAAGATGAGGATGACTACCAAGAGAGTGTAGCCGTAGAGGCTCTTCTTGCAAAACTGTTTGCGAGCATTTCATCTGTTAAAGCAGCATATGCTCAGTTGCAGTGCGCTCAGTCGCCTTATGATGTCGATGGGATTCGAGCAGCTGATGGATTGGTGGTTTCAGAGTTGAAGAATTTGTCCGAGTTGAAGCAGTGTTTTATAAAAAAACAGTTCGATCCTTCCCCAGAGACCACCCTGTTGTTGGCTGAAGTTCAGGAGCAGAAGAGTGTTTTGAAGACCTATGAGATCATGGCTAAAAAATTGGAGTCTCAGTTGAGGCTCAAAGACTCCGAGATCATGTATCTTAAAGAAAAATGGCAAGAATCCAAAGGACATAACCATTTGCTTGAAAAGAGATTAAACCAAAGTGGCCAATTGTCTGTGCCTAACAATCTTCATCGATCAGGTTTGAGTCCTAGCCATTTCCTTGCAGTTGTTCGGTTTACAGTGAAGGCCATCCGAAGCTTTGTCAAGTTGATGATTGATCAGATGAAAGCTACCGGATGGGATCTTGATGCTGCAGCCCATTCAATTGTACCGGAAGTGGTCTACTGGAGAGCTGATGACAAATGCTTTGCATTTGAATTCTTTGTTTGCAGGGAAATGTTTGATGCTTTTAATACACCAAACTTCTCCATTCCAAATGAGTCTTTACCGGAGAAAAAGAATCAGCAACATCTCTTTTTCAAGAGATTCAAAGAACTGAAATCTGTGAAAGCAAAGGACTATCTCACCCAGAATCCGAAATCAACATTTGGGAAGTTTTGTCGCAGCAAGTACTTGCGACTTGTTCATCCCCGGATGGAGTCATCATTCTTTGGCAACTTGCAAATAAGAACCCTTGTGAATGGTGGTGAATTCCCGGAAACTAGCTTCTTTACATCATTTGCTGAAATGGCGAAGAGGGTCTGGCTTCTGCATTGCTTGGCATTTTCTTTCGAGCCTGAAGCTTCGATCTTTCAAGTCAGCAGGGGAAGCCGATTTTCGGAAGTTTACATGGAATGTGTAGCTGAAGATGCGCTGCTTTCAACCGAGAATTCATATGCAGCTGATCCACCAGTGGCATTCACAGTTGTTCCAGGCTTCAGGATTGGTAAAACTATTATACAGTCCCAGGTCTACCTCTCTCAAATTCAAAACTAGGAAAAACTTTGATCTTCGATCCAACGGATAACACAGGCTCTGAGTGCTGCTGGACCCACCCAACATGAAATGAACATGATAGTTATGAGTGGTAATGAGTGAAAATTGGTTGCCTGTTACTTGATTATTTGATATTGATGCAGTAAGGTAGAGCGTTGACATTTGATCGGACGGGGGAGGATGCACTTATGGAGGAAGGTAGACCCACAACATGAAATAATGAACTGGGGGACGCCATGATCATCAATCATCATGATATTTTATGTTTTTATAATTTAATGTCCAATTTTGAAAAAGAAAAGCGCGTGGAAGACTGTAATGCAGACTTGGAATCTTTTCTTTTTTAAAGTAGAATTATGGAAGACTACCTCACAATTTTGTTAATATTAGGCGAATGACACAAGGATTGGTCAGTTTTTTGGTATGGTTTTTCCTCTTTTCCTCTTGTTCTGATGTTTTTATGTAAATAATAATAATATAGCGGGCCTCTTTTATATCCTAGGTTATAACTATGTCTGATGCTTTGCCAGAGAAATGCTTGGATTTCAGTATGGTACTTGCCTTGTTTCCGGGTTAGTTGCACTCGTGCTCCTTGCACTTTATGTTACTTTAATCTAAATGACTAATTTTTTTATAACACAAAAATAACTGAGCTTAATTTTTATTTTACAAAAATTAATTTCAATTAATAGACTGTTCGAATGTTGAGTCACATTACTGCTTTCATTGCCATGTAAGCTAAGCCATATCATCGCTACCTCACTACTGTGTAAGCTATACGTAAGCATCTAAACAATCTACTAACCAAAAGTAATTTTTTGTGCAATGACACGGGTGCAATTGATTCCTTTTTTTCCATCTCTCTTATAAGATTATAATGAATTTTGTTAGTTGTTTTTTGTGAAATTAATTTTTGGAAAAACTACTATTTATTCTCTGAATTTTGATATATTATACTATTATTTCTGATATTTAAAAATTATGTTATTTGTTCTCTTTATTTTATTTCTATTAAATTATATAGTTTTTCTATTAAATTTTAAATCATTTATGGTTAGTTATATATATAAAAAAATCTTTTTGTTAAACTTTAGGGAGGCAAATAGTAATTTTTCTTTAATATTTTACTATAATCTAACATCTTTCTAATAAAAAATCTAACAAAATAACATATTAATATAATTAATAAAACAAATACGGTATAACTTTTAAAGTTCAAAATAATAGTGTATTATATTAAATTTGAGAGATAACCCTTAATCTTTTTAATGATATAATGAGACAGAATTGAAGGGTTCCTCTAATTTATTTATTTTTATGATTAAGCTTTTATTTCTTTTATGTATTTTAGAGATTTATAAATGTCAGCAGCAAACTTGGCATGCCAAGTCTAGTGAATCTTTGAAAAAATTTGACAGCCAGCTCAAACTTGAATTAATCGAATTTTTTCTTAAAAAAAGAAAACAGATTTTTATCATCTCTAAAAGTCAAATCCAATTATGTTTTTTACATAAAACGAAAATAACAATAAACCTTTTTGTATTGCATTTGACAGTTTCAATATTTGTGTTTAGAAAATTTTAGAAAAAACTTTTGTGGGTCCCAGTTAATATGAAGTTGCGATACCATATATTAGAAAAATTTTTAAATAGATTTAATCTACCGTATCATCTATAACTTAATTTAATCATAAAATAATATATATAAATATTATATTTATATCTATTAATAGAAATAAAATAATTAAATATATATTATTATATAATTAAATTAATTTATAAATAATATAATAAAATGAATCTAACTAAAAATTTCTCCTCGTACTAACATGTGATGACAAACCCAAATAGAATAAACAAATATGTTGGTTTTTATGAAAAAAATAATGTTGTTGAACAATGGGGTTGGTGGCCTTAGATATAGTAAATCTAATTTTTCCTTCCCGCAATCTACCATGTTTAAAGCATTTTCAATGGATTTTATTTTTAAAATTTAGAATAAAGAATTAGCTTGGCTTTTTTTATTTAGAGAGCTAAACTTTATTATGAATTCTAATGATAATTAATCAATATTTACCTTTTTATATTATCTATAATTTTATTGGTTTGTTGCTTTTTTCTCTTTCTTTATAATAAAAGTCATTTATATTTTTATTTTGATAAATATTACTTGTATGATATAAAGTAAAATAAAGAATAAAAATATAATGAGTTTGTTGGATTTGTAAAAATATTTTCACTCTTTATATTGAAAGATATTCTAAGAACATCCTCAATATAAAGAGCATCTTTGTTAGAATAAAGAACATATTTAAATATAGAGAGCAAAAATTATTTTACAAGTTCAATAAACTCTTTATATTTTTACTATTTATTTTACTTTATCTCTTGTAAATTAGTATTTATGAAAAGAAAAAAATGAACGACTTTTGTCATTAAAAAAGTAATTAAATAAAAGTAATACACCAATAAAAAAATATAATATGTATAAAAAATGATAATACATTAATTACAATTAAAATAAAAAGTAAAGTTTGACTCTCTAAGTGTAAAGAATCAAACTTACTTTTTATTCTAATTTTTTT
>CATIWF010106035.1:0-73052 GCA_949630135.1 Balakata baccata | reverse complement strand
TATATATTATATATAAACAATAATTTATACATATATATGTATAAATTATTGTTTATATATAATATATAAATTGTCGTTAGATGTTATAAATATATATATATATATATATCGGGGCGGGGAACATAAATATCATCTCTAGTTTTTTCATAATCTACTCAACCTTTGTCAAAAGTAAAAAAAAAATTCATTTCACTCAGGTCGGTATGAAACGAGGACCAACGGATTTGAATTGAATTGTCATCTCTATCATTAGTCTACATAATATACATTAGAATGACAAATGACAATGTTTTCGCCTTTCAAGGAAGAAACCAAGATGATGAGTCATGAATTTTTCTAACCTAGGCTAATTTTTTATGAATCAACCTTTTTTTTTCCGAAAAGCTTGAATCAACCCAACTAGAAAAGTAATAAATGTTCATATAAAGAGAATATTGATCTAACCAAGGTCTATTACAGAATGCCATTGTTAGACATACAATTAACAACCATGTGATTTATTTATCCAGCACTAGGAATTTCAAAAACAGAACCAAATGAAAAGGGCCGTTCGACAGAAAATATGAGCTATTGAGTATTGTAAGGATAATATTGTTGCGAATTCATCAAATTTCTATCAATATTTGAACCTCTACAATTTGTAGCAACTGTTTCTATCAATATATGCCTCGTAAGAAAGAATTTTCCTACAAATTTTTTACATTCTGGATGGTGAAAATTTGAGTACAAAGCATCACCGTTGTGATGCTGTTTGTTGCGATTCACACGCAGCCAGAAGGCCTTGATTAAGAATTGTATTAGAAACTTTCTACTGCCAAAATAAAATCTCCTCGCGTAAGTAAATCTCCTTTGCAACAGACAGATAATTGAGGATTAGAGCAGTTACCGGTGAACTCCAATGATGAAATGTTCTTGTAATAGTCCGAGTAGTTACCCATCAATTAGTGCAATATGTGGTCCGAGTAATTACCTCCCTACAAGCTTATAATAGGCATACATACCGGAGCCAATGAATCCAAGCAATTGTCCAATAACATTGAACTGTGACCAAGTAAATATTGTTGGATCAAATTGCAACACGGAATTAAAAAAACCGGCATTAAGAAAACAGCAAGAATGTGAAAAGAGCTCACACTTACAGTATCAAAAGGAAGCCCACCAAAAATCACCCAGCCCAGGCCAATGGTAAATAGGTCCTACAGGAAGACATAGTGAGAATCAAACGTTGGTTGCAAGAGGCATTATCTTAACACTTCGAAACTCTACCGTTACATAAAGTACTACTCCCAACATAAGTTGATTTAGTTGATTATCTCTTTAGAACTACGTACGAAAAATTTCATGGAACTCTGTGATGGCATGATTTTGAAGCATTCAGGTTGTGATACTCATCAAAGTTTTGAGTTGCATTGTAATGGCTTTAAAACAAAATATTTCATCAAATTATAGTATAATAGAAAGCTAGCAAACAAACCTTCATGTTGCCACAGATTGTCTGTGTCAGTGCTGAATTGAGAGTAGTGTTCAGAAATATGCTGTAATTCAAGAAGAAAGCCAGCACACAGGAGAGGAGCAGCACAGCCTGCCCACATGAAAAAGATGCTTAGTCAAAGCCCTCTGCATACTTATATTGAATCATAGCAACAATAAAACAACGGATTAGAAAGATGTTTGTTGTGTGAGACACCCAAACTCAATATACTGATAACACTTCCAATAAATATTAAAATAAATGCTTGAAGCATATAGCAATTTATTTTCCAAAACAATTCTACACCCTTCCCTAAGTAGCTTATAAAGATATCAATAGATATCAACCAGTTAATTGCTAATAATTTTAAGGGTCAAGACAGACTTGTTATGAAGACCGAGAATGATAAGTCACAACTGCAAGGCATATAATGGCAATACTTCATTGAAGATTTGCACAAAGCAAGTGGACCAATCTGGCATGCCACTGCAACATAAGCATTAACATTTAAATAAGTAGGTCATGAGAAGAAAAAAGGCATTTCTAATAATTAGCAGGCCCTACCAAGAAACCAGGGGAGAATAGATAAGGGAAATGCATTGTCATCTCCAATTCACCACGAATAAATGTCCAAAACAGCAAAACTGGTCCGCATACAACTCCTGAAATAGAAAAAAACAAGAAGAAATTGTTCAGGCAATAAATAGGGAATTTGAGAAGGAATAAAGAAAATTCCAATTTAGATATGTTAACTAACCATTGCACCACATAAGGCCAAAGCTGTTAAGGCCACTGGATTTCCCTGAGAAAAAAGAAATATATTAACCACATAACGGAAGATTTTGAGATGATGAAAAATTAAGTCACACACAAAAAAAAGCGAGACTGCTACCAATACGGCTTATAGTTCCGAGATATATTGCTGTTGTGATGTTGGCTAAGAACACAACAGCATATCCATAGAAGTCAAATGACAAGTCCCGAGCTCCAGCAATGAATGCACCAAGAATAATAACTCCGACACTGATACGAATTGAACGAAGAAATTGGAAACATTTCAATACAATCACAACTAATTCAATAATAGAAGTTGTTTTCCTTTATAATTCACCATCCAATAAGCTTTTTGAAGTAGAAAGAAACTGAAAAGTTAGAGTGTACTTGGTAGCATTGTTTAAGTCCAAAATAGACCTCCTAAGGTCAAAATTTCTTCTATCAGATGGATCATCAAATAGGGTCACATTTGAGTTTAAAGTTCAATATGGACATTCATCACTAACACTTGTTACAAACAAATAAGTAGCAAAGACCAAACCAAAAAAACTTATTACAATAGGAGAATGCGGGCATATGATATACATGATTGTTAAATAATGGATAAAATTACTCGACACTTTCAACTACCACTAAATAATTCCTTGTTAGTTGTTATACTGGAAATCATTTTCTTCTATGATGTGAGCTGTTCAACAGAATAACTGATGAAAGCAATTTATGCTGCCAAGATGCAGTTAATGCTTGGGAATTTAATGGGGGCTTTTGGAATGGGATTAGATACATGAGTATGACTTTCATTTAATTCAAATATTCTCAAGAATCCCAGACTTTATGCTGCATGAGGGTTGTTCTATTCCTTCACAATACAATCCTGTTGTTTTTTTTCACTAGAAAACACCATGCCAAGCAAAATGCTGTGATTTCAGGAATTATAGTTGCTGTATCAAGCAAAATTAACTGAGACATTATCCAAAATTTTCTATACATTCATGCTATTACTCGCTTAGTATATAGTCTCTAAGTCTAACTGCCAATGAAAATAATATACACTAACAAAACCCGTAGCAAGGAAGGACCATTTACCTTCCTACAATAGGGGGCGTATATCTCTGCCCTGCTAGGAAGTACTCCATAATCATTGTAAAGGCTACTGTAGTCCGCCTTAGGGTAGTGTACATGGGAACATTTACTCCGCGAACAGACTCCATTGTAACTAGCTTTTCAAGGAGAAATGAAAAACAGAAAGACATTAGTGGCAAGAAAAACAAAATCAATGTTGTAAAAGCCTATTCAAAGTTGTATAGAGACATATACCATGTAAAGCAAATATGCACATGAAAGAGGAAGGGTGTGCATCAATGTCTCAAATGGCACAAAAGTAGTGTTGCCGTCAGAAATAGACAAAGATTCACCAGCAGCAAAAGATATAAGTTTCAACCGTCTCAATGCATATAGAAAAGAGATTGAACTTATCATCTACAAAAAAACACAATAAGAGTGTAAATATGAAATTTCCAGGAAAGGTCAAACAGAAATTGAATGTCATAAAAGGAAAGCATGAAATATGTAACTGTTATTAAATTAATCGATTTTGTCTTCATTACTAAGTCAAGTGTGAGTTCTTCAGAAATGGAGGTGAATAGGTGATCCAAGGAGTTAAACCAGGAGGCTCACTCCATACCTCCCCAAGAGCTTCAGTTAAAATAATTGCAATCAGTGTCAAACTCATTTTAACCTCAGACCAACTGCTATTGGCAGCGAGCTTAATACAGTTAGGAAATTCCTAACCACGACCTTAGCTGTGTTCTGGCCCACTAGGCAAGCTAATTATTTTACTGGGATTTTCTAAAAAATTAATAATATAGAATACCAATACACCTGTTGCTTTTTGCTTTTCTCTTTCAAATAGAATTACCATCATCTTTTCGGGAAAGAAAAGCAAACATATGCTATTGCTGATATCTAGTAATTGATTATTTCAGGAAGCAAGATACAAAAATGAAATGCTACTTTCTCCAAAACAAATTGCATAATATTTATATATATAAGATAAAATTATTATATATAAGCTCTGTAATAACCTGCAATAGTGTTATGACATTTGCACTGGGGAATTTATAAGAAGAAAGAGCTGCTTTGTTGAACATTACCAAAAGCACTGCAAAATAGATTAAAAACCTTTAAGTGCCCACACCAAATCAATAACAAAAACTAAATAGCACTAACTCTAGTAAATGAGCCGCATTAAGCCAACAAACAGATGAACAGCTATCATTCCCAATAGCAGAAGAGCATAAAGTAGGTAAAGGACCATAATTTTTTATGGAGATATCTTAATTTCACAAGTCCCAACCTATTTTAAGACCTTACCTCATCAGCACCAAAGATTGATATAAGAACCTTAGGAAGATGATTGTGCTTTGCCAGTAGTGCAACGATTTTTTTTTATTTTTTTCATGAATTCATTTCTTCCCTCCAAAATTCAGAAGATCTTTTTCCTTTTCTTTTTCCACTCACATTTACTTCTCGAGAGGAAAGCAAGTAAAATTAAGACCTGATATCCAAGGATGTAAGATTATCCATGTGAGTTTCATGCGACTACAAACATTAAACGAATTTGAAGTATCTAATTCCTCAAATGATCCAAACATCAAAGTTCGCAGAATCGCACATATAAGCTTCATGAGACCTAATAGATAGCAAATAGCAACAACTTGAAAACCTAAATTAGCACCAATTATCCACCCATGAACCTTACAGCTACAATCACTTGCAAAATCAGGACAGAAGCATCGTCCAAATAATAGGTCAAACACACTCAAATCCAAAATCAGCAACTCCAGTTACGGAATCTCTGTACTATAACAAACTCCAATCAAGTACGAATCAACGTGCACGTATATAGTCATGTTTACGCTTAAATTGCAATGCATAGCGATAGAAATTTCCAAGAATTACGTACCAAATGGATACAGAGAACGTACCAGCGCAAGACATGTAAGAGATGGCAGCGTAGGCGCCTCTTTTAGTCATGGCGGATCCTCTAAAGAGCTTATCATCTCCTACTTTAATGAACCTCTCCTTTTGCTTCTCCTCGCCGGTTGGAGAGATGGAAACTGGAAGTAACGGATTGTTCGATGAATTGGACGCCATTGGAGACATTTCTGTCAGCGCTCTTTCCGATTCTATATTTTTGAATCACTTGAAAATCAATCATAGGTTTTATGGTCAGCTGAGCTCCTCAAGCTGAGTCGTGCAACTCGGAACTCGCTTTGGATTCAAACTCGTTATCAAAACAGTTTCCAACTCGTCGTTCACTCACCTAATCACTGTCTTGTTTTTTTAAGTCTTATTGAGACCTATTTTTCGAAATTGAATTTCGATTTACCTTAAATTAATAAATTCGATTTTTTAAAATTAAAACATTATCTTGGTTTTACGTTTTATATATTAAATAAAAATTATTTTTTTCATTCGTTGGTATAGCAAAGTAATTTTAAAAAAGAATTTATTTATTTTTAGTAAAAAAAGAACATATTTATTTTTTGAAATTATACTTATAAATTTAATTTTTAATTAAGGTTAATATTATAGGGAAATACGATTCATGACTCGAGTCTTGACTCGCTGCCATAACTCGATTGGGGTCAGACCGGCTGTGACATCGGTCTAGTCAATTAAGATGAATATGGGCTGGCAAGCTTTGTTATGCTGTTAAATTTTTCATACGTTTTTTACAAAAAAATATAAAAAATACACACGTACTTTATTATTTATGTAAAATAATTTTTTACACTTTTTTTTTATTTTGAATTTTTATATATTTTTTAAAAATATATAATAATTTTATATTATTTTTACTTTAAATAGTAATTTTATTGTAATTAAAACTCTATCTAATTAGATTTTCTTTCACCACCACTTTTTATAGATTGAGAATTAAATTAAAATTAAAAAAAAATCTTAAATTAATATTTTTATTTTTTAAAACTAATTGTTAAATTTAAGTTAAAATTCTCCCGTATATGTTACATATAAAATCTACATATACATTTCTATACACTTGTTACATATATTTCACATATACAATTATTTCGTTTTTTTTTATTTTTTTAAACTAATTATTAAGTTTAAGTTAATATTTTCAAATAGATGTTACATATAAAATTTATATACTTGATATATATAAAATCTATATATACATACTTGTTGCATATATTTCACATATACATTTTATTTTGCTTTTTTTAAAAAAACTAAACATATACATATATATATATATATATATTACTCAAATTATTAAATATATATAAAAAATATATGCAAATTATATGGTATTTATATTTTATGTGTATATAATTTATATATTTTAACAAAGATTATATATATATATATAATGTATAATATATATGTATTTTATGTATGTATAATGTATATATATTTCTTTAATTTTGCATCACATTTCTATAATAAAAATCATATACCAATATAAATGGATGAACTAATAGTGGGAAATTAATGAGATATATATATATATATCACATTAATTGGTGAAATGTAAATAATATACTCGTATGATTAGGGCAGTTAATGATTCAATTATTAATATGATATGTAGCAATAATTATGAAAATATGATTTTGATGAAAAGAAGTTGCAAAAATTTTGGAAACAAAATATACTAAAATAATAAGGTTAGAGTTGTATAAGATAATTTTTTTTAATAAGAATATTGGGAGTGACGATTGCAATTAAGAATTCTAATATTAATGTTAAAATTGTAAATTTTGTAGATAGCATTTCCAAACGAATATTTTTGAAAAATATAATTTGCTGAGAAAATATTTTTAGTAATTTTTAAATTGTGATATAAAAATATTATAATATGGAGAGAAAGTATTAGTTGTATCCAATTTCATTTTTTATAAGAAAAATACATTTCTAAATTTTATGGCTGCCGCCAGGCTGAATGCTTTAGAATTTAGATGATGAACAATTAAATTTTTTTTTTGGTAACGAGCAATGACAATTAATTTGGAATACATATGAATAATAATTTTTCTATACCAAAAACGAAAGAATGAGTCTTAAATACCCCGGTTTTATGATTAGAATTCTATTCACACCCAAATTATTTTAAATACCCAAAATTACTCACTAATTATATGTCAAATAGGGGACCTAGCCAATAGAAATTATGTTAAAAAATATGGGCCTACGCAATTTAAAATTAGATCGTCAATTGGAAGTCAAATTAAGTGTCTGCGATCGTGCACAAGTCGTGCATAAAAGATTCGATAAGAAAACTGCATGGGCTTGGCTTGGGGCATGATCGTGGTGGAAGTAGCTCCCATCTGACATGATCGATTTGCAGGAGCGTGGGGGTGGTGCACAGGTCGTGCTCCTAGTGATTCGCTCCAATCCAACTCCAAACCTCTCGTGTTTCATTTCTAGCCTTCACAAACCTCAAATTGACACAAACAAGCTCCGAAAACATTCACTTTCCTCACCAACTCCTACAAACTACAAAACACTATCAAAAGAAACCAATTTAAAAGAAAAATAACACTAGATTCATACTAATTACACAAAATTAACACTATTCACGACAACCACATCAAGTACAAGTGTGATATAAATTTATTAATATTTTACAAATTGAATCCGATTATAATTAATAAAATTTAATTATAATTGATATTATTCTTTTATAATAAAAATATCGTATTTTTATTTTATTATTATTATTTAAGAATTTATTGATCACTTATTTTCTATTTATAAAATTTTGTAATTTAAAAAGAAAAAAGTTTCCTCTCTAAAAAAAGGCGGCAAGGAAAATAAAAACTTCAGCGCGCACAAATAACAAAGCCAACACCGTTGCCGATCAACTCTCCAACCACCCATCGCTGGCGAACTAATTATTCATGGAATCGCGTCGTAGACAACGTGCCACTTACTCATCTTTCCTTCTTTACTTTATTTCTATGCTTATTCCTCTACTTTAAAAAACGATGTTATAATTAGAAACCCTAAAAGTTTCTTATTCTCTTTTCCTTTCTCTGCCAATCGCGAATCAAGGATTTTTTCACCTCATTCTGCGTCTTCCACAGCCGGAAATATACTTTTCGATGACATTCCGGTGATTATTCCTGTCTCATGCCACCGCGACGGGAGAGTAAGAGCTTCATCATACTGCGAATTTGTCTACTGAACGGTATTGTTTCTCCAAAATTTGTAGTGTCCACGGATTTTTAGGTTCTAAGTTTATAATGTTTCGTCTTAATTCACCTGATTTTTTTTTCTCTTAACTTCTATGATTTTCGCTCCTTTTGTTTTCATTTTTATGGTTAACGATTGTACGAACTTGCTGACAGTTGTGAGATTCCACTTTAGTCTGTGCCTCTAGCAAATACTTAGCGTGAAAACAATGCCAATGAAATTGATTGCAAATTGACAGCCGCCTCATAATCTTATATTCATGTCTGTTTTGAAGCTCTGCATAAAAGTAGAAGCTTCATTGTTCATTCTAAATGAATGTGCTGCTTGCTAATGATCTCTGCAACTTCTGTCCAGCAGCTTGCTTCACTTGGTTTCTTCATTTCTTCCGTTGCACTGTGGCACCGCCAAACGTAAATTTACTATTCTAAATTCACAAATTTAAACAATGGTTGAGTTATCCATGACTGATCGGAGATACAGTTATGTACATGATTGTGATTGGCCTTCTGAAGCAATTGATGTGCACCATATTCTAGTTGGGAATAGCATTGGAAAGGGTTTCCTCTTATGCCTCTCAGCTTTTATTCTTGTAACAAGCGCGTCATGTCTCGTTTTAGTTGAGGTATGTAATTGTTTCGGATAGTTTATGTATTTCAAGGCCTGGATTATACATATACCTCTCCGTATGTGGGATTAGGCTCATGTTTTGCTGCATTGTGAAAATGGCCCAAATCTTACACAAGATTGAATAAACTGTAATTCACCTTTGTTCGCTTATTGTCACTCTAATACTTTCTTGATGTGTTCTAAGTTGCATTTGACTTCACAAATTTATGACATTCACTAGTTTATTCCAGTATTGGAGTCATTTGTGATATTAGCTGACATAATGGTCATAAATAAACAGAACGCATCTTTCAGCATATTTTCTTGGAGCTTTCTTTTGAGTGCAATCCTTCTCGCATTAATGTCTTGGAAGCCTGTTGTAAAAGGTGAAGGCTCTTACTATTGTGAGGCATTATTCTATCATAAGTACAGAATGTACGACTCAATAGACTGTAGTGAGCATGTCCTTTCAATTTCAGAAATGGCATTTTCATAATTTACTTAGTTGTATTCTGGAATGACTCAGAGTCTGTCATGGTAATGCCAGCTTTTGGAGTCCAACTGGAAACACATTATAGAAGGTATCATTTCTTTTCTTCATCCTCATCTCCACAGCACACACACATGCCTGAATTTACATGCACGCGTATGCGCACACAAAACTTTATGATGGAAACACCTGTATTAATTACATACAAGTGTATTCCCAGTTCTGTTTATGGTATTGGTAAGTTTAGAAGGGAGGTTGGGTTGCCCAATTTATTTGGTATATCTCAAGCTCAGGATTGATAACTAATCTAGATAAGAGATTGTACTGAAAGGAAATGACGGTTTTCTTTTATATGTCTTGAGTTGGCACTTGGCACCATCATTGGAGGTTATTTTATTAGATGATACTAAATGAAATCCACGTTGGGGCAAATTGAAGGAATTGAAGTTGAGCTTTCATCATTGTTCTTCATTTATTTACTTTACATCTCGATAACTCCTTTCTCCTGTGGTTCAATGGTTTTTCTTTGGATACCCTATAGAAACATGGCCAGCATTGCTATTGCTGTGGAAGGAAAAATTAACATAGGCTAAGCAGTTTATTCATGTTTAATCAATCAACAGTTTCTAGTTATATGAAGTTATGTTAATGTTGATTTCCTTTATTATACGTTATAACACATTATGTTCTTTGCAGTGGAAGAATTGTTCGCCGCTTCATTCCAATTGACAAGATTTTGAAACCTGTACTGGTAGAATGTGTGACTCCGGTGACTTGTTACTGGAGCCTGTCTTTGATTTTGCGTGGGGAAGCAGAGCTGCTGTTGGTTTTTAAGGTATACAAAAATTTTGCTATATAAACTTCAGAAATGTCTTACCGATAGGCTAAAATTACAAATTGGCTTCAGATTGTCAGAATAAGGTAGTTTATAGCTTCTATGGAATGCAGGAACTAATTCAAATTTGAAATAACATGGAAATTTTGAGTACTTTTTTTCTTAAATATATTGCATACTGTTTGTTAAAGAAAAAAATCAATTTCCAGGAATTGCGTCCGCCTGTAAAGATGCTGGTCCCTATCTGGAAGGCCTTGTGTACTGCTTCTAGCAGCGAAGAAAACTCCGTAGACGCACAATAGTATTGATGGTTTTCAGATGAAGAGAAGTGAGAACTTTTTCTAGATTCTCTTTAACGCCAAAGTTTGATCCATCCATGCTTAGTCTTAATCATTTATTCATTCATTTAGTTCATTGTAGTCGTTTTTCTGGGATTGAACATCTCTTAGCCAAATTTTCAAAAGGAGTATATTAGACTAGCCTTGATTAAGCGACTGAATCCAGGTATTGATTTTATACTTGTAACTACCTTGGCTTGCTTGGGCAATAAATTATTAGATACATGATAGAAAATGAGTGGGTTGATTTGAGATGGATTCCATTTAGATAAATATTGCTTGTCGGAATATGCAGAGTCTACATGGTTTTGATGGCTAGTTAAACCAAATCACATGTATTCTATCTATGGTTCAAAAAGCAGCCATCCACTCTCCTAAAAATTTACAAAGGCCCACCTGGAAAATGGTAAGAATAGAATTAAAATAAGCAGCCAGATTTGCATTCAACTTATTTAATTATGGTTTTTGGGATTCAAGAATTTCGGGATTTAGTGTTATCTAACATCATATGAAGGTTGGGATCAACGATGATGTGATGTTATGTGATTTTGAGGCCTATCATTGTATTTACATAATATTAGTGAAAGGATCTTTCCTTGTTTGCTTGATCTCTCTTGTATTTACATGGCTGTTAGGTAGTTACATGTCATTATGTTATAAAATTCTTATCGCTGTATGCCCAGTAACAATGAAAAAAGAAAATCTGAAATTTTTTTTTTTTTTTTAATTTATTTAACTCGCATTTCATCACATAATAAATACGATTATCTACAAAATTTATTTTCTAAAAATGTAATTAACTGTTAATTTTTATTCCAAAATTACCCTTTAGTCGGTCCTATGGGCCCAAGAGACTGGATCAACTACCAAAATTTTTAACAATTCCAACCTGGAAAACTCGGAGTCACTATCGCCGTAGACCCTACGCGGACTATTAAAATAATCTTACACGAACGGTATCAAACCCTTCTCTCTTCTTCTCTCTCCCCATTTTCACTTCACCGATAGAAATGCAAATTGCAAATGCTTTCCTTTCAGACAGGCACCCGACCCCCGACACTTCCTGCAATCTAGATCTCTGATCAAACTCTTGGCCCTGATTTTTCCACGTGTCCACCTGACCCGATCCACTATTTAAATCCGCTTTTTCCTCCTTCCTCTCCCATTTCCCCTCCATTTTTCGCAAAGAGAGAATCTAGAGAGAACGGTAACGGGTTCGCCGTTCTTCAACTGTCTGTCTCGCGGCTCCATTTTTGTCGGACGAGTTAGCAGATCCGTCGACGTTTTTGTCGGAATTGGAATCTTCTCTTACCGGATCCCTAACATCCTTGTAACCGACAGTATATCGGTAAGGTTTACTCTTCATTAAATTAACCACTTCACTAATCATAATTATAACTAACCTTAATTACAACTGAATTTCATTGATTCTTGGAATTATGCTTTTATTAATACAGTTTATTAGGGTTTAGATCGGTGTTTCTAACGGTCGAGATGGCGCCGAGCACGATCCGGAAAGCGATCGGGACCGTTAAAGATCAAACCAGCATTGGCATAGCGAAGGTAGCGAGCAACATGGCGCCGGAGCTGGAGGTGGCGATAGTGAAGGCTACGAGCCACGACGATGACCCGGCGAACGAGAAGTATATACGGGAGATCTTGAACTTAACATCGTATTCGCGGGGATATGTGCACCCCTGTGTGGCGGCGGTGTCGAAGAGGCTGGGGAAGACGAGGGACTGGATTGTGGCGCTCAAGGCGCTGATGCTGGTACATAGGCTGTTAAATGAGGGAGATCCTCTGTTGCAAGAGGAGATCATGTATGCTACGAGGAGAGGTACGAGGCTTTTAAATATGTCTGATTTTCGGGACGAGGCCCACTCAAGTTCCTGGGATCATTCTGCCTTCGTTAGAACTTATTCCATGTATTTGGATCAGAAACTTGAATTACTGCTTTTTGATCGGAAAGGCGGCAGCAGTTCCCGTGGTGAAATTGATAGATACGGAGGCAGAGATGATTTCGGATCCGGTGGTGGCAGTTACCATGGTGAGATTAATAGATACGGAGTCAGAGGTGATTTCAGATCACCGCCACCGAGACCTTACGAATATAATGATTATGGGGACTATAGAGGTGAAAGTGGGCATGGAGGTTATGGGAAGCCTAGGAGGACGAGGTCTTTTGGAGACATGAATGAGCCCGTTGGAAGAGAAGGACGGGAAGAGAGGAAGGCGGTGACTCCATTAAGGGAAATGAAGCCTGAGAGGATTTTTGGAAAGATGGCTCATTTGCAGAGGTTATTGGATAGGTTCCTATCTTGTCGACCCACTGGATTAGCCAAGAACAGCAGGATAATACTAATTGCGCTTTATCCAATTATGAGAGAGAGTTTCCAGTTGTATGCGGATATATGTGAAGTTTTGGCACTTTTGCTTGATAAATTCTTTGACATGGAGTATCCTGATTGTGTTAAGGCATTCGATGCTTATGCTAGCTCTGCAAAACAGATTGATGAGCTGATTATGTTCTATAATTGGTGTAAGGATACAGGAGTGGCTAGATCATCAGAGTATCCTGATGTGCAGAAGATAGCAAGTAAATTGTTAGAAACTTTGGAGGAGTTTGTGAGGGATAGAGCAAAGCGTACCAAGAGTCCTGAGAGGAAAGAGGAGCCTCATCCTGATGTTCAAGAGGAAGAGCCAAACATGAATGATATTAAGGCATTACCTCCACCAGAGAATTACACTCCTCCTCCCCCTCCCCCTCCTGAGCCTGAGCCTGAGCCTGAGCCTCAGCAACCTCAGGTTACTGAAGATTTGGTGAATTTGAGGGATGATGGTGTATCTGTAGATGATCAAGGAAATAGGTTGGCTTTGGCTTTGTTTGCTGGGCCACCTGCTAACAATGGAAATGGATCATGGGAACCATTCCCAGCTAATGGAGAGCCTCAGGTGACCTCAGCTTGGCAGAACCCAGCTGCTGAACCTGACAAGGCAGATTGGGAATTGGCATTGGTTGAATCAGCGAGCAATTTGTCCAAGCAAAAGGCAACATTGGGTGGTGGATTTGATTCATTGTTGTTGAATGGTATGTATGATCAAGGAATGGTGAGGCAACATGTTAGCACTGCCCAATTGAGTGGAGGTAGTGCTAGCAGCGTGGTATTGGCAGCAACAGGGAAGAGCGTAATGCCTGTTTTGGCTCTGCCAGCTCCAGATGGATCAGTTCAGCCAGTTAATCAGGATCCTTTCGCTGCCTCATTGGGCATTCCACCTCCTTCATATGTGCAAATGGCTGATATGGAGATGAAACAACAGTTGCTTGTACAGGAGCAGTTAGTATGGCAGCAATATGCAAAAAATGGAATGCAAGGCCAAGCTAGTTTGGCCAAGGTCGGTGGCAGTGGATACAATGCAGGGCCCATACCCCCAATGATGCCTTACGGAATGCCACCAGTCAATGGAATGGGGCCACCGACTGGGTATTACTACACTCCTTACTGATTCTTATTCTGTTTACCTATAGATTGACATCTCTTTGTTCATTTTATGCTTATCTTTTAGTGTTTTTGTAAAACCCTTTTAAAGGATGTGGTGTGACTTCTCCAGTTTGTGCACAAAATGGGAATGAGAGGGAGAGGGAGAGACTGAATTCAAGAGACTAATGGTTGTGGGGAATTTTGATGTTTGAAAGATCTGTAATTCATATCAAGCCATCTCTTTGTGCTTTGTAATATTAGCATTTTTTGTGCTTTGTAATATTAGCATTTTATTTGATATTTACGTTCAATATAATTTTTTGTCCAACAAAACCTTAATAAGAATTAATGAAGATTTATTTGCAATCTGAAGATTAATTGTGGGGGTGAAGAAATCTTTGATGGTTACTTGTGTATTTGACAAGCATTTAGTATGAAATACTTGCTTGTGTCTTGATGAGTTCTGATCTATGAGAGAATAAGGTAGGAGGTGAGCTTCTCAAAATGCTAACATGTCTCTTTTTTCTTTTTCTGGATTCTTTGCCGTTTCTGCAAGAGTTAAAATCCTCCAATTTTGCCACCTTGAGGTGGTGATTGTTTTCTTATAAATTAATATGCTTGATTATTGGGTAAATACTGACATTACTTCAACTATATAGCATATAGCACGATGATATTTCAATTTTAATTTGTAACATAAAACTTCTTAATTTTTAATTTTGTAACACAAAAAATTCCTGATTCAGTTTCTATTAAGTTACTCAACAGAATGGTGACAAGGTATTTCCACATCATTTTCCAAATTCCAATTCATTAAAATTTTTACATGATCGCCTCTCTTCTTATTTTTTCTGTCTTCTCAAATTTGAAACCCTAAAAAGATTATCACTTTTTCTACTCCCAAGTCCCAATTCGATTTTTCCATTGCCATTCATGACCTTCATATAGCCTTCTCTCTAATCTTTACAATGTCTGATAAAAATACCATAAAACCCCAAACTCCGATTTATTTTAGATAGAAAGTAATTAGAAAAAAGACTAAAGAAGAACATTTCTCTAGCAGTTTACAGAGTGGATCGAAGTAGAAGAGGAAAAGAATAGATAAGATTGAGAAGAAAATGGCGTGGAACAAGACGAAGATTAAAGTTGCCATTGGTTCATGCCGTAAATTGCACAGATCTGCATCCAATCTCGGTTAGTTGATTGAGGTTTACCCATTTTGTTGCAATGATAATGATGAGGTTTAACAGTAAGCAACATTGATGGAGCTATGAGTTTTGTGCAATTTAGTTTCAACTTAAACTGAAATAAAGTGAGCTATTGAATAGTTTTTTACAATGAGAGAAATCTAACGAACATAATTAGAAAAAGAGAAAAAAGGTCGATGTGGGAAATAAATTTTAAGCAAAACTAAGAAAAGAAATGGAAAGTTTATTTGGTAAGGTATCAAGAGAACCTTCCGGGGATGATTTAATGTATGGAGTTTGGGTTTTTAAGCTGGTGTTGCAATTTTTTAATTTTATTATTGTTTGGTTGGTAAGAAAATTGATGGAAAGTGAAAGAAAATGTGTTTGAGTTTTTTTTTTATTTTATTTAATTTTTAGGGTTTTAAATTTGAGATAAATGAGAAAAAAAAAAGAAGGGAGGTGATGTGTTAAATGTTTGATGAGTTGGAATTTTCATGTGAGAATATGAAATGACACGGAAATATCACATCAATATTTTATCAAATAACTCAACAGAAACTGAGTTAGGAAGTTTTATGTTATCAGAAACTTTTGTATTACAAATTGAAGTTGAAGTACTATTGTGTTTTCTCAAATGACATTCTAAAATGATTTAGGGGGAGAATAAAATGTAATTGTGAAATGTTGTAATATACAGAAGCAGCTTTCATACTGATCCCAGTGGAAGGTTGTTATTTAAGAGACTTCTTCCTGCCTTGCCAGCGTTTAACTGTCGGTGAACATACATGTAAATATTAAAAATGACTGGATGCCATGTGAATATTTATTTCATGAAGATGAAACACAGGCCCACAGGGATTTTAAAAATACTCAAGAATTCTCTACTTACATTTTAATACATCTTTTTCTTTTTCCCTTTTTTTTTTTGGGTCCTTGTGTAAGAGACAGCACTGTATTTTAAAATGTTATTTTAACTCAATAGTAGTAGTCCTCTTCAGTGAATGATCAAAACAAATGCCTATGCTGGCAGCCAGGTACCGCCGGCCAAATCCTCCAGGTTCACCAAGGAACCATATCTTTGAAAGTCCAAGAGTGGTAGACTTATCATTTTGATATCTTTGCAGTCAGTTCTCTTACCAGCTTGGCAGCTACCATTGCAGTCATCCCATCAACAGTGTCACGCTGCGGATTGAATTCAACCACATCCGCCGCAACAACATCAGCTTGAAGGCTGTGGAGGATGTTCAGAACATCACGGAATGAGAGACCACCAGGTTCAATGTGAGATACGCCAGGAGCAAAGGCGGGGTCAATATACTATAGTTTTATGTTATAAAATAAAAGATTAGAGATTTTTGTATTACAAATTGAAGTTGAAGTACTGTTGTATTATATACTATATAGTTGAAGTACCATCGATTTAATTTACGCCTTGCTTATTTGATGTAAAAACCTAATGCCACTTTTACTCCTAATTGGTATGGTGATGAAGCCAAGGTTTCTATTAGGAGTTTTTTTTTATCACTATCATACAGCTGAATTACCAACCCAGAGGTGGTTTTAGGTGGGAAAGCTCTTAATTTTGAGTGCATTTGTTGTGCCTGTCTTCTTATAGTCATGTACATATAGAAACTAGGAAAGACTAATTTAGGAATAAGACAAAACACAATTCCAATTCCAATGTATTGTTTACTAAACAAAGCAATTAGGAAGGTGTTCTTTTAGTAGATGGCTTATCCTAAACACAAGAAGACAACGTCAATAACAATGAAGTATAGATTTAGGTGGGCGAAGTAAACAAGAAGAGGGCTATTTGAGAACTGCCTTATGTCTAAATTTATACCCACTTGTATGTTCATTCTTATTGACTGTTAAGATCTCACATAAGCCTAGCTTACTATTCAAGTGTATCTATAATGATAAGGCAATTCTCTCCCATGAGCTAGCTTTTTGAGTTGAGTTACATATCAGAGTCGGAGGCGGACGCACTCCTGACAGATTATTATCTGTCTAAAGCCAGAAAACCCATAATAACCAGAGAACCCATTTTCCCTGAAGTGACTGTTAGATAATGAAACTATTTCCTGCATACAAACACAGCCATTACCCACAAGACTCGAGTAGTAACAATGGAGGAAAGAGTAATTTGTATTTGATTGAATGAAAATGGCAGAACAGCAACAAGAACAAAGGAAAGAACAGAAAATAAAGAAAAGAAAGCTATCTGTGAATAATCACAGCCCAGGACTCAGTCCCCTTGTTCAAGCAAAAGCTAGAAGACCCAAAATGCTGCACAACGAGCACAGCCCCAGGGAACTCTTTCCCCAATCTCCTGCCACGACAAAGACACCCAAAATACAGCCAAAACATTCCACCCCTTCTGCACTTGCTATCCTCTTTTATAACCGAAATATGGAAGACTGAAAAGACCTAATAGCCCTTCTTCCTCTTATCCTAAACCCTAACAGTACATTCTAGAATAATCACACAAATAAACCCTAGCAGTTCTCTATCAGACTGCACTTATGTTGTTAAATAGAATGGCATTGGATTCCATGTATTTAATGTTTTTTAATCTTCATTTGTGTTTGTAAATTCCTTGATCTGAAATTTGTTATTCCTTTGTTAATGTAAGGTGGTGGTTCAACAAAACTGAAGTTGGCTACATGGACCACCACCACCACCCTATTAGGATCATGTGGTTCCATTTTCTTGCTATGAGGATGATACTCAGAAGAATCAAAGACTGGGCACCATGGTATGGATCATCCATCACTTGGTAGAAATGGATGGCCGAGATCAACTCTAGCACCGTGACACGGTGGCAAAAGAATTATTAGGCATGGATCCCTGTGAAAAGAACTCAATTGTCTTGTTTCATAGATTTGTGATTGAAAACAACTTTTCATGAAACTCTGTCCATAGATTCCACACCAACACATTAAGAGCTGTAGCATCGATGGCCCACTGCACTTTGTTCTTGCATTTCTATGGAGAATGCTACACCAACACATTATGCTATCTTTTTCTTTTTCTTTGCCTTTTCTCGTTTGTTTTTGTTTGAAAATTACACCTAACAAGCAGTATGCTTTTGCTGGGTGGACGTTCTCAGATTGTCAATATCAACAATTGTCGTTAATGCAAAGAAACCGGCAACCCATTGAGGGCTGAATCGTCTTTAGCCTATATATATGAATTGAGATGTCAACTGCTACTCTATTAAATCATGTGCGGGTCCTTTACGTCTGAGGCAGGTAACCAGTCCCACCATTTCTTGTTTTCCTGACATCAATTCATACTCACCTCTAATCATGAATCAGTCTAATTGATTCATAATTACTTTATATTGCATACAAAAATGGCGATGAAAATGTTGTTCATGTTAATGGGCGTGTTCTGAAAGGGCCTTTTTGGGTTGTTAATCTGAAAACCCAAATTGGAATAATCCATAATTGCAAATTCAGCATTGTCCTATCCATTCGCAAATTATATTATCGACAACCGTCGACATTGCAATATGGATTAGAGTCCATTTATAGAATGTACTCATATGTGAGTTTTGTGGTTTATTTCACCCCATTAATGTGTATTGTCCATTTCACCGCATCAACTTCCGGTACAATGAACTTCCATGTCTTCTTCTTTCCTCCCACTAAATAGAATTACTCTTTATCATATCCATACATACTAGGGGGACGACAATACTAAGGTTTTACATTTTTTTCATTAAATTTTTTTTTTCCCATTCGTGACTTCGTGAACATGCTCGTATTAATTCTCGAAAAAATTGAGACTTTTTGTCTGTATTTTCCTCCACCTTTATTTTTTTAATTTTGTATTCGTGATTTCGGGGATATTTTGTAATTCCATGTAGGAAACACTATTTTCTAATGAATATTATATAACCTACAGTTTATAATAAATGATAATTTATCAATAAAGTAATGAATATTTACTAATAAATTTTTAGTAATTAACTAATGAACATTTATTTATCATGAACGTACAGTTTATAATAAATGAATATTTTTTAATGAATTAATAAACTTTTACTGATAAACTAATAAATTTTTATTAATAAACTAATTCATTTCTCAATAAAATAATGAACTTTTATTGATAAATTAATGAAAATTTACTTTATTTATAATGAACCTACGGTTTTATAACAAATGAATTTGTCTCAATAAACTAATGAATCTGTCTTAATAAACTAATGAAACTTTTACTTTATTGCTAATGAACTTAAAATTTAAAACATAATGAACATGCAATAATAAATTAATGAGCATTTATTTTATTCTCAATGAACTTTCAATTTATAACAAATAAACATTTCTCAATAAATTAATGAACATACTTACAAACCAATAATAAATATTTATAAAATTATCACAATGTATTTGGTAGCTATAATAATTTATTTTATTTATAAAATTGTCACCGTTTCTCGTACCTGTAGTGTACTCTTAATTCATAATACTACATGAAAATCCATGGTATAACAATCCCTGTCCAATAGGGCAAAAGAAAAAAAAAATAGGTAGCAAAACAAAACAATATAAATTGTGGTTTGGATTTTTGAGATTTGCAAATTTTTACAAGAAAACAAACAAGCAGGTGCAGTTCCAAAGAAGAAAGAAGATCCAAATAGTGGCAGCATCAATGCATCATCAATGCAACCACTCTCATTACCCACCAAACTCTTCAATGGGGCAGCCAATATCATGCTTGCTTGTTTTGGATTACTTACTAGTTACTACTATGCTGTTTACCCTTTGCCTTTTTCACTACTATAATAAAAAAATTTCCTCATTAATTTGGTATATATAAATTCGGTTTATTTAAAAAATTTCCTTTACTTTATTCAATCCCTTTGTCTCCTCTTTTTCCTCTCCAACTTTTTTCCATGCTAAATGAGACTTGAATTTATTTTTTTTAAGTCTTATCATCATGTCATTTTTAATTTATGGTTAGAATGATACACCTTCTTTCAAAATTTTACAATATGGTAAAATTAGTAAATTTGATTTCTCTATTTCTTTCAAACCCAAGAAAAAGGGAGTCAATGGTTACACAAATTCCATTAATGAATGAAAATAGTACTTTACCATTGATAAAGATGGGTGAGAGGCCAGGCCATGACTGTAAAACAGATCAGTTGAAGCAGAGGATTAATATGATTTTACCCCCACATGTAAAAATCAGCAAGTATGCTCCAAAAAGTTATGAATGCGACATATGCTTTCAGTCAATTCAAAGAAGCATTCCTTTTTCTCCCATTATTACCAAATTCATTTCATTTTTGCTTTGGCCCAATTAATCAATCCACCCATTTCAATTGCTTCAACCTCGTGGAATTGTCATTGTTTTCTTTCTCTTGTATGAAAAAAACATAAATAATTAGATGAAGCATGCAAGATCACACATTTTCCATATGGTGTAGCAATTAGCACAGATGAGCCCACAATCAATGCAATGGTTGCTCTGCTTCTCTCCGCCATTCATGTAATCTTTCTTTCTTTTCCAGTGGAATCCTTCCTTTTTTTTTTTTTTCAGTGTAAAATCATTTCTCTTTTTTGAAGCGTTCAATCAATTCATCTTTGTTTCTTTTCAGAGATTCAGCCCTGACTAAAACTGTTCATCACCAGCCATTCAGATCTGAATTAAAAAAAAAAACAAAAACAAAAATCACCAAAAACAGAGATTCGGTTCCTGGTTTCCACAGTGCCGGTCTCCCATCCCTGCAAAAGCTTCATTTGTTGTTCAATCATCTGCAGCTTTATTTCATAAACCAACAAACTTTCCAATATAAAAAATAAATTACTGTGCACAAATTTTTTTTTAAGAAAAAAACGGAACCGGGAACCGAAACTGGATGAACACCATATTTATAAATAATTTTGCATCTCACCATATTGAAAATAATTTTCAAAAATGGCACCAAACAAATAAAAAACTCCCAATTAAAACCCTTTGAAATAATTGAGTTCGTGGCAGAGAAGAAAGAAAAAGAAAGCAAACCAAGAACCCATCTCTTTCTTCTCTCTCTCTGTCTACTTCCCACCTACATATTCTTGGGTACACTTATGGTTTCTGCTACCTAGTCTGGGACTTAGAGGTGGAAAGAGTCCCAAGCCAAGCAAAGGAGGGGAAAGGAAAAACCAAAAGCAGAAGTTACCTCCATTTCTCAGTGGAAAGACCTTGTTTTGTTATTTTCTTTTTGCAGGAAACAGACGACTCTGTTTTCTCCTCTATCTCTGTTAAAGAGTTCGTGAAGAAGATGCCTAGACCTGGACCCAGACCTTATGAATGTGTTAGAAGAGCTTGGCATAGTGATAGACACCAACCCATTAGAGGTTCTCTCATTCAAGAAATTTTCAGGTTCTTCCCCTTCTCTGTCTTACTGTTCATGTGGTGTAAATTTTTGTTACCAATTGTTTTGCTATTATGTTGATTAGAGTTGTCAATGAGCTTCATAGCTCTGCAACTAAGAAGAATAAGGAATGGCAAGAGAAGCTTCCTGTTGTTGTCTTGAAAGCAGAAGAAATTATGTATTCTAAAGCCAATTCCGAGGTGAAAAATTCCACATTTTTTTCTTTCTTTCATCTTCTCAGTTAGTCCGTACGTCTCAATTGAATTTGTTTTTCCCATCTGTTATGTTTATTGGTTGTTAAAAACTAAATTTATATATTTTTTCTGAGTTTGCCGTCCTTTGCTTCTCGAGTCTGAGAATTCTTGAATTAAAGCTTCAAACTTTATGCATTTATTGATTTCATGTGATTTCCACTGTAAGTTTTTGATAATATAGTTGATTTAGTCACTTTTGTTTCATAAAGCTTCCAGCTTTAGATTCTAATTCTTGCACAGGCCGAGTATATGGACCTGAAAACACTTCGGGACCGAACAAATGATGCCATTAGTACAATCATTCGACGAGATGAGAGTACTGAAACTGGAGATTTTCTACAACCTTGCATTGAAGGTATATCTCCCCATCCTTTCTACAAAATGTGTTCTTTGCATATCTGCAGTGGAGATTTTGCCTCGTTGGAACTATCTCGACCCAATTTTCATTGTTGATGGAGATTGCAAGTAGCACTCTGAAATGTAGATTCCTTATATTGCAAATGCCTTTGCCTGAAAAAAATAATATATGAGAGAAAGAGGTTTTGATGTAGTTGATCATACAATAACAGTTGTTTCTCAGAAATTGTAATCCTCCTCTTGTTTATTCCAATATTTCTCAGCTGCTCTCAATTTGGGATGCACTCCTAGAAGAACCTCCAGGAGCCAACGAAATTGTCATCCGAGGTGTTATCTTAGTCCTGGCAATCAAGAGTCCAACACTTTCTGTCCCAGCATTGCAAATAACATAATTCAAGCAAATTCTACAACCAGCCCACAAAGCATACCTGATTTTTCTAACATCATAAAACCCACAGTTGCAAATTCAACCCATTGGGAATTACAAAAGCCTTTTTGCCGTAATATGAGTGTCACTTCTAACAAGTTCCTCTTCCCGACTGATAATGTGTGTCTATCAAACTGTAACCAATGTTTGCCCGTGGAGAATTGTCCCGAGTCAAGCTTGTGGTCTGTTTTCCCTCTGTACTATGGAACTTGCCTAGAGTCCCAGCACAGTCTAGGAACTATTCCTAAATCTGATCCTAGTGATGTGGAGCCTGTCAATGTGTGTATGGAGCAAAGTCTCTTCTCCTGTAACAATGTTGCTGCTTTTGACATTAGTCAAACAGAATCCAAGGATTGTCTAATTGACCAACATGATATTGGGTGCGATCTATCACTACGGTTGGGTTCACTTTCAGCTCCTTTGCCAAGTCTTCATAACAGGCAGCTTGAGTATGCAGAAGATGTGAGTTATGGTTGTTCTGAAAAGGGAAGTAAGTTCAACAAGCAGATGCCACAAAAGGATAAGGAGTTTTCTTTGTTCACTACGTTCAACAGAGATAACCCTTTAGGTTCAACCAAATTGAGTGAACAAGCAACTGTAGGTGCTTTAATGAAGAAGCGCAAGGCAGCTTTGGGTCACTTTGTGGATAATCAAGCATATTGGCAGCCAAAGCTTCCATGCAATGATTTAACAGGCAGATTGAAAAGCACGGGGACATAGACTGATCCACAGGTTGGCTGACCAATGGATTTTACTTGACTGGCAGAATGAATAGGCAGGTTCGTAATCTGACAGGCTCTTGCTTATGTTTGTTCTTCAAACTTTTAACATGCCTTAGTGAGAATATGACTTGCTAATGCACTTTCAGTAATCCAGCTGTACTTAGTTAGTTTTCCTGGATAATGCTTAGTCACTGCTGCGATGTTTTGTAAGAGCAATGAGATGTAAATATAATCCCAATGTAAATTAGCAGAAATGATCTTGGAGAAATTTAAAAAAGAGGCTTGTTGTTTACAATGTGGAGAGAAATTTGAATGTTTTGTGCAACGAAATGCTAATGCTGGAACCAAGAACAGCATGTCAGAAACATATTCAACCTTTTTACCCTTCTCTGGAATGTCATAGGAGCCAAAGAGAGGAAAGCATGAAATCAGATTTAAACTAGGCCCTTTTCATGTTTTATTACGTTTGTTGGGTAGGATGTGTCGCTGACTCACTATATGTCCAAACCAGCTCATGTATTGCATCTACACAGCCTAAAGTAAATTCCTTTATTCAGTGGGGATATGTATATATATCTAAAGCATGGTATCTATCTATGTGGAAAGGAGAGAGCAAAATTGTGTCTCTTCTCAAAACCTTGAACTTTAACTATTGGAAGAAATAATTCTGGTAAATTAGATATGGGTTCACTGGCCCTCCTTTGTGATTGGTCTGGCTAAGAAATGGGAAACAAATGATTGATGAATAACTGGATAGGGTTTTTTGTTTGTGCTAGCGGGGGACAAGAAGGTGTCTCATACCGAATCTTACAAATTTATCTTGGATTATATGCTTTGGGATTATGTTGTGAACCCCTTTTGTATTTGTTGTAATTAGGAAGGGGATAAGAATTTTTTTGATCGTGTTAGTGGTGATTAATATTTGTAGCCATTAGAGGCTTATACCCATTTGTTGACAGGGTCAGATTCCAAGTCTTTCTTTGCTTTTGGTTTAGGTCATTGTTCTTTACGTGGGCCATTGAATCTTTGCAAGTTCCTCTTTTAATAAATTATCAGTTAGATAGGTCAAAGATATTTATGGAGGAGGTTCATTCTTAGTATTTTGAGTTATTATAAGGGACAATTCTTATCTAGACTTTATGAATCCAGTTAATAATTTTTACGATATTGAGAAAAAAAAAGTTTTTAGGAGATAACTTGGGTGATTCAAAGAATTAGGAGATGCTGAGAAAGAAGATGAAAAGGAAGAAAAGCAGTAGTGAAAATCTATCTGCAGTCTCTTTAGGAGATAGCTTGTAGAAACTGTTCCCGTTTTCTCTTCCTACTCAAGTTCTCTAACCGGCATTGCAGCAAGGAATTTTTTAATAAACTCTCTGCAGCACTCTTTCCCTTTGCAGAGTTTGTCTTCATCTTTAAGCTCCTCTTCCTTCGCCTTGCGCTACATGACAGTTGAATCATCGTACTTTTAAGTTTAAGATGTATGCCTGGTTGCACCTCTAGCTTGAAAAGCCTCTCCCTTAATGAATCAATGATATAGTAGGCATCAACGTCTGCCTTCAATACAAAGAAATGATCATTCCAACTTGCTATGTAAATCCTCTGAACATAATCTTCGCCCCCATACATCTTGGAAAGACATAGCTTCCTTCAAATGTTCAAACTTTTCCGGGTTGAAAATCCCAGTAAAAGTTGCAAACATTCAAAGGCCGAAGATCAGCTTTCAGGATCATCTCGAGATCAAAGTGATTATCAGTGACAGTGAAGCAATTCATATAGGCTTCATCATTGCAAAGCTTTTTTCACTGGGAAGAACCTTGTTTGATAAGGCTATCAAACTCTGATGTAGTTGGCCTTATTTGCTTGCAGCCAGCCAATGGGCGATCACTGCAACTAGGGCTACACAAGTGCACTCTCCCATTGTGGTTTTGCTTCTTTGATCGAAGGAAGCAAATCAAGAACACGCGGGCTTTCAGCTTCTCCTCTCCATCTCTGCTGAGCAAGTCTCTCTTGATCCACCTTCCGATGGTGAAACACTCATCTTTCTCAGCGTTGATATTCGCAGCTGGTTCTCTTTTCTTTCTGCACAGTGTAAAGCTCCATCCTTCCTTCTTCCGTCATGAAAATAAGTTGAGGCCCGAGGTGTTGCGAGTCACTGAACTCTGGCATTATCCTAACTTGACGGGTTGAATTTCATGAACGGTCCTCCAATTATATAACTCGTAATAATTTGTTATCTAAAAAATTATTTATAACACAAAAGTACCACAATTATGTAAATTGTAATAACTTAGTATCTTAAAAATTATTTATAGCACAAAAGTATTCCAATTATGGAAATTGTAATAATTTTGTACTTTAAAAATTATTTGTAATACAAAAGTATTTCAACTTTTATTTTGTAACTAAATTGTACTTATGTCTTCAATTATTATAATTCATTTAACATTGTGTTTGGAAAAAATGCGTTTCGGAAAAAAAAATTTGTATTTTTAACTTTTTTGAGTTTTGAAAACTATTTTTGGTAAATACAGATAAATAGATATTTTTTCCATAAGCATATTTGAAAAAAAAAACAATTCATAAAAATTAAAAAAAAAAGTCAATTAAATAAAAAAAATTCAAAACTAGCTTTTGGAACACTCAACAACACTCAACAACACTTTTTAATCTCTCTAATAAAAGTATAATATGAAATATCCACAATTTTGTTTTTATTAAAATTTATCTGGATATTTCATATTATACTTATTTTAAGGAGATTAACAGTCAATAACATAAGTAATATTTAGTTACAAAATAAAAATTAAGGTATTTTTGTATTACAAATAATTTTTGAGATACTGAGTTGTTACAATTTACATAATTGATTTGAAAAAAAAACAATTCATAAAAATTAAATAAAAAATTAATCAATTAAATAAAAAAATTCAAAACCTGCTTTTGGAACACTCTCAAACACTTTTTAGTCTTTTTAACAAAAGTATAACATGAAATATCCATATAAATTTTAATAAAAACAAAATTAGTTGTAATTCTCAGTCAGTAAAATTAAAATTTATCTGATGTGAATATTACAGCTAATTTTATTTTTATTAAAATTTATTTGATATAGATATTTTATATCACACTTATGTTAGGGAGATTAACATTTAACAATGGAAGTCTTATATAGTTATAAAGTAAAAACTGATGTACTTTTGTATTACAAAATAAAAATTAAGGTACTTTTGTGTTATAAATAATTTTTGATATACTGAGTTGTTATAATTTACATAATTGATTTGAAAAAATACAATTCATAAAAATTAAAAAAATTAATCAATTAAATAAAAAAATTTTAAAATCTGTTTTGGAATACTCAACAATACTTTCAAATACCCATTAGTCTCATTAACAAAAATATAACATGAAATATCCAGATAAATTTTAATAAAAATAAAATTAGTTGTAATATTCAGTCAGTAAAATTGAAATTTTTCTGATGTGAATATTACAGCTAATTTTATTTTTTTTTTAAATTTATCTAATGTGGATATTTTATATCATACTTATATTAGTAAGATTAACCGTTCATGACGGAAGTACTATTTAGTTATAAAATAAAAATAAAAATACTTTTATATTATAAATAATTTTTAAAGTACTAAATTGTTACAATTTATATAATTAAAATATTTTTATATTATAAATAATTTTTTAAATACCAAATTATTACTAATAATGTAATTAGAGAACCTTGAATAAAATTCGCCCAACTTGATGTTCCTGTTCTTGATTGTTGTGTGGTAATGTAACAGCGCAGACTGTTTCTCAATGATCCTCTTCGTGTTGTTTTTCTGGGAATAAGTGACCTGATTATTTTTTTTTTTAGAGCTGATTTGGCCGAATTCTATTGGTGATGAATGTGAAATATTTTGCACCTGATATGTCCTTCGTAGAGAAGGCAGAGTAATGCTTATGGGGAGTTGACACGTCAACGAGGACCAAAGATGAAGGACACGTGGAACACGCCGAGGAAGTGGATGGAAGGGCAAATTCGAGTTTTCAGTAATTATCGAAGTGCGTGAGTTGTTTCCGTTGGTTTAGAGCTTCATTATCCGCAATTGCGAAAGTCAATCGGCAAAATTTTAAGAAATAATTACTTTTTTTTTTTATACTAATTATCATAATACATCATATAAATTTTATTAATTAAAAAATATATTTATGGTATTCAAAATTTTTATTATATTTCTAATATTAAATAAATTTTTAAGTCCTAAAATCATATTTAATCCACACGTATTAAATTAAATAAATAAATTTTTAATCTCTAAAATCACATCAAATCCACATATTTTTATAAGAGTTTTTATTTTCTTTTCTTAAATTTTTTTTTTCTTCTTCTTCACCTGGTCCTGGTTGAAATATGTGCAATCATCCGGAATAAAGATTTTATGAACTTTAAAGTTTATATATTGGTTATATTAGTTCCAATACCCAAAGTAATATATGAATGTCTTTATGTTAGTCATACTTATACACATACGTTAGATATAATAGTTATGGTGTTAAATAAATTTGATTTCATTAATTAAAAAATTAAAATTTATGCAGAATTTAGTTTTACATAAAACTCATATAACCTGAATATAACATATATATACAACATGCTTGTTGTAGTAGAACCTAGCTGATGTGTGAAATATACAGAAATTAGTATCATATACTATAAAGATAACTTAATATAACATTCTTATAACATAAAAACAAAATATATGATATTTGGAATTAACATATTTAATACAATTTTTATTTTAGTCCTACTCTACTGATATTATAATATTATATGTATTAAAAATATTATATTATTCAATATTGAATGAAAAAATTATTAAATCACATGTTCATTTTTCATTAAAAAAAGTTATATACATTAGTGTAATCATTAAATATAAAGGCAGAAAAATATTTTTAAACATGTTATTTGATAATTTATCATTTATATTGCATTATTTGTTTTTGTTCATGTTAGGTTATATGAAACTAAAAAAATGCATAAAATATTGACTTTAAACTTTTGTTCTTAAGTTATTGTTGATTTTCTTGTATTTCGGTTTGAATATTAGAAATTTAGTAGAATTTGAAACTTTGATGTTGATAAAGCAGTATTTCTCATAACTATATGCAATTTTTAAGTGTTAAAATCAGTTATGGTAAGGTTTATTTTATTTATTTTTTATAATTGGTTTCTTAATTTAAGAAATTTAATTTAATCTAAATTTTAAAATTGGTAACCGCTACACATTGTCCAAAAAATGGACGCAAGTATTTGAAGAAAGGAATTTTATTCGAATGGAGATATTGATGTACCTGTTGTTTTGAATGTATTTCAATAATTATGTAATTGTATACACTTATTTATGTAAAAAACTCAAATTTTAATTATACAAGATATAAATTTCAATTTGTAGGATTCAAATAATATTTTAATATATTATATTTTATTTATATTTAAAATATTTATTTTTTATTTTTTATCAAATAAATTATATTTTATTAAAAATAATTAATTGTATTGATAAAAATAATGATAAATTTAATAAAAATTGAAAAGTATACAACATTTCATTTATACCAAAAATAATTTGACATATAAAATTATAAAATATAACTAAAATTCGATATAGAAAATTGGAAAACACAATACTACATTGTTAATTATATTATTAATTATATATATATATATATTAATTATTACATTTATATTATTTAAATTAACTTTTATATTAATTTTTAATTATTTTAATTAATAAATAAGTTAATTATTTGTTAAATATTAATTAATATTTACTAAACAAATTAATATAATATATATTATTTATTAATTTTATTTAATTTAGTTTATTATAAAATAAAAAATGGAGTCCATTAGATTATTTTATTCATTTAAAATTTTCTCTCACCTATTTTTAAAATTGAAAGTTACAAATTTACAAGTGATTCCTTTATCCATGCAATTTCATTTGCTAAATGTCATATAGGAAAATGCAAATACAACTGGAAGGGAATAAGAATGCTTCTGTCCTGAGCCTTTAGAAGAAAAAAACTTCCTCGTTTATGGATTGCCACGCATTCCGTTAATGAATATTAGTTATGATTTTTAATATATAAAATATATTCTAATTAATGAATTATTAAAAGTAATTTACTAGTAAATTAAATTATTATATGATAAAATTAAATTAATTAACTAATATAATTATATTAATTTTTTAATAAATTCTAAACTCTAAATTCTAAATTTATTTGTTATCCTCTATTCTTTTATATATATATATATATATATATATATATATTATGATTATGATAATAATTTCCAATTTATTAATCGAAATCTTATACGATTGTTTATACATTTTTTTTATAAATACAAAAAAGTAATAATAATAATTTTGTGCCACCATTTTCCGTTAAATAGTATTAAATAACTATAGATTATAAATTTATTACTAAATAATTATAGATTTATTATTTAACATATATAGATTTATTATTTAACAATTGTAAGTTCATTATTCAATAATTGTAGGTTCAAATATAAAATTAGTTATTAATATACTCGTGTTCTGCATAGAGAACAACCAACGTGCCCTCATAATACTTTTTCTTATAACTGTAAATTCATTACTTAACAATTGAATTTTACATGAATTCTCACAAAACTACTTTATCAATCGAAAATATGTTTATCAATTTACAATTGACATAAATAATTACAAAAAAAACAAATCTAATAGAAAAAAATAAAAAATTGAATAGCAGAAGAACAAAGAAGAAGAAGAAAAAAAGAAAGAGGAAGAAAAAAAATGCCCATGTATGAAAATTGAAATAATTACACAAACTGTCATGTTTTAATACTAATTACCATAATGCATTGAGACCATGTTTGGCACTACATTTGAAAAAAAATATGTTTAGGAAAATTTTTTGTATTTTTAATTTTTTTTTGAGTTTTGAGAACTGATTTTGGTAGAAGCTGGTAAATATATGTTTTTTCCATAAGCATATTCGAAAAAAACAATTTATAAAAAATTAAAAAAAAATCAATTTATTAAATAAAAAAAATTCAAAATTTGCTTTTAGAACCCTCAATAGCATTCTAAAACATCCTTTAATAAATTTTATTAATTAAAATACTCATTTGTAGGTTTCAAAATTCTCATTATACTTCTGATATTAAAATAAATAAATAAATATCTACCCGTACATTTCCATAAGAGTTTTTATTTCCTCTTTTAAAGTTTCTTATTCTTTATCTTTTTTTAGCCATAACACATAAACTATTCGTATAGTAAAGTTGGGCAAGGATATGAGTTATCTTTCAATACCGAGAAAGTGTAACACCTTCTTATCCTTCTGAATATCAGTTAGATAAGATGATATCACTTTCGACATATTCAGTATCATATCATGCACAAATATTTGTAATTTCATTTCTTGTAAAACACATTAGTAATATAAATGTATTGAAAATATATCTTTCTATTTTATATTTTTATAATACTTCCAAAATTTTAAATCCATAGCAATTTATATTTACATTCTTAAAATATTACAATAGTTCACACAAAAATGTATTTCTAATTATTATTCACAATAAAATGATAACTAAAAAGAAAGACAAAAAACAACCATATGGGGGTGGCTATCAATGCTGCTCCTCTCCATTTGTGGGGCTCACTAATCTGGCGGCTCTTTCTAAGAGTTCGCCGTTACCGCCCCTCATTTTAAAATCTACGTGAAAAAAAAATAACATATGCATTAAGTAAATTCACTAAGTGGTGTAAACTTTATAATAACAGTTATATGCAATTAAATTTTAAAAATCACACATAATGTTTTCACAAATTAATAACACAATAAATCAAACAAATTATTTACATATGTTTATTGTTTGAAGTTATCAAAATATCATATCATATGAAATCGGAGAATAATTATAGCATTCAAAATAAAACACATGAATTTTACTTGTTACCCAAAGCCTTCTACATCGGTTATAAGAATTACATGACCGATATTTCAACCAAAATAAAATCACATAGTAAAAAACAACTTGCATGACCAAAGATAAATCTTCTGGCTGTAGCCATAACCTTATTGGCATGCCAATAAATTTATCAAGTTCCAGTGTAGATTAATCTATGAGCTTAGGCTATAGCAATCACATAATTCAACATATATTCCAAAATATTTCATTTATTACACATATATGTTAATCAATTTATCATAAATCAAATCACATTGTACATGCCATAAACATGTATTATATATCTATCACAACTCAGAAAAATTAAATCATCTCACTTCATAAATACCATAGATAATTAATATTCTTAAATATATTATTTTGATATTATAAAATTAATTAGTTAAAGTTCTGACCGTTTTCATAAAATTTGTACAAACCTAAGCTAACATTTGCTCGCGTCTGCCAGTCCTTTGCCTTTATCTGGTCCCTGCATTTGAAATGATAGTTCATTTAATAAAAAATATTTAAATAAATAACAATGTTCAGATAACGCTAATTTCGTTAAATAATTAAAATAAATTTATTTTGCATATCTCACATCAATTCATTTTATTATTATTATTATTATTATTATTATTATTATTATTATTATTATTTTCCATGTCTCTATCAATTTTATATTACTAACCTTTTAATTATGAGAAATTTTACTATTTATTTTCTTTGTGCCTTTAGGTCTAATTTTCTACGTAACTTTGATTAATTATTTATTTAATCCCTTGTTGAATTTAATTTAATGTCCATTATTATTATATTTATTTTTATCAAGTGTTCAAAACTTTATCTCAAGTCCTTTGGTTCTCGGTCACATTTCCAGTATAACTCAAGTCATTATTTGTCCTCTTACAATTACAAATTGGTGATTTCATTTAAGGTCCATTTTATTTATTTAATTTGTTTACACTAAATACCTAAGACGATTGTCTTTTGAACACATATTTAACATAGAGTTTACCTTGGTTACTTTTGATTTTTTTCTCCTTACTCATTGTACACATACAAGTAATATAACAGTTATGATGCTACAAAATTTGGTGTTATCACTAAAAATAAATTAAATTTGTACATGATTTGGTATCATATAATGCCAATGTAACTTGCATATAACAAACGTATAATTTGGTATGTGTGGTAAAAACAAATTGACATGCGATATATGTGCAGAAATTCATATCATATACCATCAATATAACTTTAGATAATCTACATATATCTTACATATAACATATAACTTGGTTTATGATATGAATATAACCTAACATACAAGATCTTTCCTATAATATATAACCTGGTCTATGATATGAATATAACCTTCAATATAACATACAACATATACCAATATAATCTTAGATAACCTAATCTACAGAATAATAATATATAACTTGGTCTATGATATGAATATAACCTTCAATATAACATACAACATATACCAATATAACTTTAGATAACATAATCTACAGAATAATAACATAATTTGTATATAGTAGTAGAATTAGTAGAATTCGTATTAGTAGAAATGTATAACATGGTCTACAAATAAAATTGTGAAGGGTCTGTAAATTAAAATAGCAGTTATCAAGTTATTTTAAATAAATTAATATAATTAATGATTCTTTATTTTCAGAGATTTAAATAAATTCATATCTCTAAAATTAATAAATGCTTATCATTGTCACAAAAGTAAAAAGAAGTATTTTGAGACATCAGAACTTATTATATGGGGGAAGTTATTTTAGTAATTAAGTGATCTAGCAGTGTCGTTTGTGTAAAAAACTCTTGAAAATTCAGGATTATATAGCTACACCCAGATCCATAAATAAATTGCCGCCATACGTGATATGATATGGGACTTCACAAGCTCAATGTCATTATAAAGCAATATGGGCTTAACTACACGAAATTGGTTTATTTTGTGCACAACCGCACAAAATCAAAGTTTTTTCGTTTAAAAAAAAAAGCATAGTTTTTTATTTTAATATATAATTTAATTTTGAAAACATCACTAAATATTTTGGTCAATTTTCAAACTAATTAGAAAAATTATTATTATTTTGTATATGCTGCAAATTGTTATTTGATTATTTTTTTCACCTAGTCTGAATAAATATTTTCCATGATTATTAGTTTCTGCAAATTGTCATTGAGAAACAAAAAAAAAAAAAAAAGAACCAAATAGAAAATGAAATTGGTGATTAGCTTACCCGGCATTGATGTTAAAACAAAGGCACATGTTAGGCACCCAATCCAATTGAACACTGCACAAGCAAATGCCAGAGAATGTCTTCAGCAAAACTGAAGAGCCAAGGGGAGGGGAGGGGAGGGGACAATCCCACTGATATATATTTTTTTTTTTTTGAGACGATAGATATTATCAGCTAGATAATTAAAAGTAAATACTAAAATCGATTATGCTTGTAGCAAATAGAACTTTAAAGGCGGCAAAATATTTCTTTACAAATTTTAAGATAGTAATGTATCTAATATTTAAATTTGAAATTTATAATTAAACTGGAAAAAACAGACATTTTATATACACCTTTATGAATACAACTCCGCCAATTTATTTTTGGATTTTGATTAAACTGACAATAATTGGAATTATAAGATCATTAAGAGGTAAAAATGTGGAATATAAGAGGAGAGAGATGATGTACGAGGTTGACAAAATCCTAATGTTCGATGCCCGACTTGGCTTCCAAGCATTTGTCTCTTACAACTTACACCCAAGATGATATATCCATTAAACTAACCAATTTCTTTTAATTTTTGACTTGCATTTTTATTTATTTATTTTAACTAATTCTACCCAACAATCATGGCAAAGTCTTTTAGATTCTTAAAGATTAGATCAATTAAAAAATAAATTCAATTCAATACTGGTAATTCAAATTGGAGAAAAATTTAAAAAATCTACATATGTTACAATTTTAAATGTGATATTTCTTTCGCGCACTAATTTGTAACAAAATAAACACTAATCCAGTATAAAGCATTACACTTTAATACTAACTCAATAATTTCTAATATTATTATGAATAAAATATATTCTAAATTTGTAGGAAATTAACAATTTTTCACTTATTTATAAGCGTAAATGTATTAATTAATAATTAACATCCCAAAATTGCAAAATCAGGCCAGAAATTTAAATTTAGAAAATGTTAGGCATGAGACAAAAGGTAAAAGACAAAAGCAATCTCATCCTTAAATGCTTGAAAAAATTGTCGGAGGGATGGCCAGTGATTTTTTTTCCCCACAGGGCGCCGGTAATAGAATAAAACAAAGTGAAATTATGTTTTTACTAAAATATTTATTATTAAATTACATAAATAAAAATAAAAAAATTACTATTTATTTTATATAATTTGACATAATATATTAGTATTATCTACAGTTTGAAAAATATACTATTTATCTCATTTATTCTATTTCCGTTAAACTATATAGTTTTTTTTTAAATTTTAAAATATTTACTATTAGTAAAAAAAATATTCTATTTTACTTACGACAATATTAATATAATATATCAAATTTTAGTGGGAATTAATACAATAAATTAAATTTAATATATTAAACTTTCATAAAATAAATGGTATAATTTATAAATTTTAAAAATATTAGTGTATTATATAAATTTATATAAAATAAATAATAATAATAATATATTATATCAAATTATTAAAATAAATAAAACTTATGATGTGTGAAAACTAGCGGTTAGACTTGAGTTGTAAGAATTTAGTTACTGCCCCGCAGTAGTGGGTGAGTTAATAAACCGTCCATGATTCGATTTGAAAACCGGGTAAATAACCGTATGTATGTGTTTGATCTAATCGTATCAACCCCACTCTCGCCTGTCACCCGTCACCTCAGCTCTCCCTTCTCTTCACTTTCTCACTCTATCTCTATACGAACTGACCTGCAAAATCCAAATGGATTTCAACTCCAATTCCTCTTGAGATTTCAAATCCTTATACGCATTTCACTCTAAGCTGAGCGCAATTACGCCCCTCCAATTCTATTTCCACTATCCCATAGATCCTCCTTTCTTTGGGTTCGGATCATCCGATTCCATATTTTTCTCAGATCTTCCGCACCCTTTCGCTTCTCTCCTTCGCTCCTCACTCAAATCTACTCCGATGAGGCTCTGATTATCGCGCGCTTTGCGAACTAAGCAGGTGAACTTTTATTCTTGTTTGTCTTCCTCTGTTTGGTTGCTCAGAAACTGAGGAAACCAGCAAATACTTGAGGTCTCTGTAGTTGTACTTAAGCAGCGGAAGTCTCATTGTAACCGAGATTCAAAGGATTTTTTGCTTCTGTATTATTACTTTTTTGTTGATTTTTTTTTTAAAAGTTTTATTTGCACGTTTCTACTTTCTGCTATGAGCAGATCAGTGTCCAAGTGACGGTTTTGCCCCTCTAATGGCTTCTCTGGTTAGTTGTTGTAGGGATTCTTAATTTGGTTAAGTACTATTTGTTTTTCCTTTTTCTTTATTTTTCTTTCGCCTTTTGCTTTGCGTTTTATGCTCATTGGATTCTACAGTTTCTACTGATTTGAGTCTGGTATTGTTTTTTAATATTAACTTCATTTGGTGGAATGAAATATTTCTGTATCGTGTGGCGTCTTTCTTGGTTGAAATATGAGCGCGTCTTCTTTGTTGAAGTATGCCTTGTTTTATTGCTGATAAAAATGGAAGGAAGTAATAGAAATTAGAGATTGGAATGGGTTCTGTTTGCGCTGTGGTCAGAAAGGTCTCTGGGGTTGCTGTTGGACTTGTTGGCTTCTAGTTTGAAGAGGCAACTTTGGTTTCTATCTTTTTTATCAGCCTTGTAGAGACCAAACTATAGTTATATGCTCGCTGAAATACTGTATTAACCCTTCAGCAAGTCAATTTTATGGAAATTGCACATGTTTCTGAGAGACGTGTCCAAATTTCTTTGCTTCAGCAATGCTTTGATGATAGAATTTGATTGGGGTGTTTCTGTCTGACATTTTTTTTTTTTGTGGTAATTAAGATTTGTGATTATGATCGGGTAAAATGATTTAATCGTACCAAAACTTTGTATATGTATCAAATTGGTACTAAAACTTTGTTTTGCATCAAATTGGTACCAAAACTTTGAAGTTAGTTTTAGATTATGGTATCAAACGCTTTTACAATTGATTCATGCTGACGTGTATGCTGAATTTGTTGATGTGGATGCCAGAAAAATTTTAGTTATCACGATCTGAAACTCAACTTCAAAGTTTTGGTACCAATTTGATACATATGCTAAAGTTTTGGTACCAATTAAACATTATACCCGATTATGTTCATTTTAGTTGGCATTTCTTCTCTTTTGATTGTATCTATTATTACTCACTTTTCACGCCAGAAAATTCCTTGCCCAATATGTCTTCCTTTGTTTGCTACAGTTATTTAGCATTTTGATTTTCTTTTTGTTGTGTACAGTGTCCGATGGATTTTGAAAATCTTGTCCCCAATAATGCTCTTGAGGCGGGCCATCCAAATGTCACTCATGAGCAAAGTCCTGCATATGGAGCGGACGGTGTTTCAAATAGTGTAAATGAGAATGCATGGCCGAATGCCAATTTAGTAAATGCGTCTAAATTAGAAGACAGTGCTACTAATACTTCATTTCCTGGTGAGGTCAGTGAGGAATCAAATGTACATGGGAGGAGTAATGGAGGTTCTGAGGTAGGTTTTGCTCAAAGCTGTTTTTTGATTATTAGATAGATAAAGGCTGTTTAAAAATCTGTCAACTTGTCATATAGGAACAGGAGGAAAAATATGTAGATGATTCAGATCAAGTCAAATCGCTGAAGGGTCCTCGAAAGACCAAGCATGAAAAGCCAACAAATTCAAGAAATTTCTCAGCTACTCAAGTGAAGAAGGGCAATGGTGGAAGAGTTGCTGCTATACCTGCTACCATATCAAATGGTTTGAAAAGTAAATCATTCAATGAGAGGCAGATTCAGGCACCAAAGGTATATATTTCTGTCTCTGCAATTTCTTGCTTGTCTAGAATCAGTAAATTTTTGCAAGTCGCTTATCTTTGTATTTGATTTTTGTTGTTCCTAGCTGCATTCTGGGAAGTCTGATGTGGCATCCTCTGAAGGTCACATGTATGTATTATTTGTGCTTAGTAACATTTTTTCTTTTGATTGTTTAAGATGGAGGGTAGGAGATATAGAGATATGAAGATGATTAAGTGTTTAGTGGCTAACTTGGTCTGTGGTCTGATTAATTGATTGTTTCGAGTATCGTTTACTCTTTTTATCCAGCTTATTGTGAACTGTGATTTCCTGGTTGCAGGGAGAGAATAGAAGTGGAAGTTTCAAAGAAAGGACCTGCTCTTAAAGCTGAAGGAGATGGACAAACTTCTTCTACGTATCCTCTTTGTTATAACATTTCACTTTTTTTTTCTTCCATTGATAGAATTGGTGTCTTCTTCATTTATTTCACAATATTGTCTATTTATTATTTGATATTTTTTAGTTCATCCTCAATTACTGTGTAGAAGTCCTTCTGCAGAAGATTCCAAACCTCGCAGGGCAGGTGGTCTTCCAAATTATGGTTTTAGCTTTAAGTGTGATGAACGAGCTGAGAAAAGGAAAGAGGTTAGTTTTGTACTTGAACTTTCTTGCTCATATGTGAGCTTTGCCAGCTGCTCTTGCATTGTCAACTTAATTTCCTCTCTACTATGTTGGACAGTTCTACTCTAAACTTGAGGAAAAGATTCATGCGAAGGAAGTGGAAAAGAATAATTTGCAAGCGATGTCCAAGGTATGAAATTATTTATGACTTGCAATTTCAATGCACTGTAATTTCTTTGTGAATTTTGTTCCTACCATGGGAGATATCCAATCCTTTTGCAGGAAACGCAAAAGGCTGAGATCAAGTTGCTGAGGAAGAGTTTGAACTTCAAAGCAACACCAATGCCAAGTTTCTACCAGGAGCCTTCACCACCTAAGGTTGAATTGAAGAAGGTAAGTTTCAATTGAAGAAGGTAACTTTGTGTCTGTGAACATCCTTTCCAGAGGTGCTCCAAGAGTTTCATTTACTCGCTTTCATGCAGATACCGACAACAAGACCTAAATCTCCCAAGTTAGGCCGAAGAAAGAGTTCAGCTCCTGCAGATTCTGAAGAAAACAATAGCCAGAGCAATCAACTAGGACGGCTAAGTCTGGTTGAGAAAGTGTCTCAGAATAATTCTACTGAAGGACCTTTGCCTGTCCAATCAAAGAAGCCGCATAGAAAGTCCCTCCCTAAACTACCTTCTCAGAAGACTAGTTTGTCCAATGCAAGAATTGTCAAAAAGCCTGTGTCTTCTAAAGCAACAAATGAGGAAAATACCTCAACAAATCAAACAAATGAAGACACATCTCCTATGCAAGAGCAGGAGGTGGTTCTGACAACTGTTGGTAGCGAAAACCAGCCACGAGCGGATGGAGATCTAGCAGTTGGGGAGCAAGATCAACCCACCACCTTAGTGCAAGAACCTATAGCAGCTGTGCAATAAGCAGAGTGGCATTAGAATTGGATGCTCTTACAAAGGCGAAGAATCCATCCATGTCAGCAAATAAGAGGTTAAGACTTGAAGTCATTTGAAATTGAAGCCAAGAACGATATTGTGGTAAGGATTGTGATTTCATGTTTGTCAATAGTCAGCAGCATTGGTTGTTTCTGAGTGCCTGCTTTTCAAGGTTGCTGGTCTTCTTCCCATTAGGATTATTCATTCTGCTTGCAGCATTGTATGTTATCATTTTGCCGAAGTTATCCCTATGTTGTCAATCATCCTTAATCAGCTTGCTTGTTGAAAATATTTTTGGAAAATTTTGCAAAACTTTTCCTCTAGATGGAAAAAATAAATAAATGTTATCCCTTTGAACCCATTCTATTGAACAATTGAGTATTGTTGATGAAGGCTGGTTTGGTGTTATGATACTTTCTCAGCTTCCTGTTTTATGAAAATGCAAACAGTTTCATTCTTTCTTCTCTTAAATGTATCAATAAATAAATGTTTTTTTTTTTTTTGGGCAAATGGGTCTGACAGGAGATTTAAACTTTAAATTTCATGATCTTGGTCATCAAACAAGTGAAATTACAATTTTCCTATCCGAAAGTAGTTTATTTCTATAAATAATACTTACCTAGGTCAGTGCTAGGCCAAAAAAGATTTTTTTTTTTTTTTTTAACTGAAGGCGTTTGATGAGTAAAAAGTTAAAAAAAAAAAAAAAAAGATTGTGAGAGATTTCACAATCGGAAAATGCAAGTGAGAGCATTCAAATAGCAGCAACAACAGATTTAAATTCCGCCTGAGAAAGATTGTGAGAGAATTGAAATTCTTCTTCACTGTCTTCATCTTCCTTCTCTTCCTCTTCAGCATCCCATAGAAATCGCGCATAAGATGCAACCACATAACTGACAAATCCAACATAACCCCATTTTTTAATTATTTCCATAAATTTTAAGAAATTATAATAGAAAATTAATTAATTAAATTACCAGTCATCGGGAGAGGACTGAACAGCTTGATCAAAATACATGTTAGCACGATCACAATTCTTATGGTTTTTCCAGATGAGATCTCCATACATTGATAGCACATTCCCATCGCTGGCATTTGCCAAAATTGCTCTTTCACACACTTCTTCTGCTTTCACATTATCACCTCTTACCTGAAAATTCATTCCTTTCTAATTACACCCAACTACTTCATATCATATCTTTTTTTGTTTAATTGCAATAATTTTCTTTAATTACTTTTAATATTTAGATAAATATTTAATTAATAAATAAAATTACAGGTTTACTGGTCCCTTCATATCTAATTTTATTCCACTTTCACATATAAAAATTGATGGAATTTGAGTTCAAGACTATTTGCCACCATCCATCAATATCAATGGAAATTTTACATAGTACAAATAATGACAACTCTTTGTTATATATAGCTCACGACTTACTCACTTTATGAAAAATATTTTCTAATTTTATCCTAAGAACATTTATTTTGTATCTTCTGTTTTGAAATGATTAATTTTGCAATGATTTGATTATGGAATTACAATTTATGTAATTAAAATTAAAAATGAATCAAATAAAATTATATTAGTTACCTCTTTCAAATATTTGGCATAGTTTGCAAGAAGAAGAGCATCTCCAGGATATAACTTTATCATGCTTTGATAATACTCATCCACGTTTTGTTTCCCATTAGGTCCATTATAACCTGAAACCCACCACCCGTCACCACCCCCACTTCCGCCTCTACCTCCGCTGCCGCCACCACCGACATAAACTATTTTCTCTTGCTCATATTCCTCATCCACCTGCGCCAGAGCCGCCGCAGCTTCCATGCAAACACTCTTCTCTTCCTTCTCCTTAATCACTAGAGATGACCTGGCACCGGCAGCACGACTCTTAGGCTGCATTTTCAAGAGCCTGAGCTCGCCCTCGGACGAGGTCCGTTCAAGAGCCATGAATACGGGTCGGGGTGGATCCGTATCCAGATTTGACACTTGGCAAGCATAGGTTTGCAAGATGGGTGTAGAAGTGCTTCTGAGAAGCATTTTTGTGTTTTTTTTTCCCTTTCCTTCTAATTATTATAATAGTTTTTTTTAAAAATAAAATTAAAAAAAAAGTTTGTGTTTTTCTGATTCTTCTCTTGAAACCCGACAATGGGTCTCGAAGATTGGAAGAAAATATGGAAGAGATGGATAAAAAGTGATGTATTTTCCATTGATAAGATGGAGAAGAAAGTATATAAATAGATAAATAGTAGAAGAATAAGCTAGGCCGTCATATATTGTGATCGTGCGGCTGATGTTGGGTTTGAATGTTTCAGTCTTGGATAATTTACTATAACTGACTTCAGGCTCTTTGTCACCGTTGGATTAATATTCTTATTTTGGAGTTGTGGATTTTGGATGGTTCGATTAAAGTCTAACAAAACAAGAAAATTACCATTTTGAGTTTAATGGAGGTCAACTAAACTGACTTTCAACCATCCAAATCGAACTTATCATCCCCATTTTTCTTTTTCTTTTTAAAAAAAACTTAGTAAGAAATATTTTTAGATTACCAATAAACTTTTTAACTTAGTCAAAAAACTTAATAATATTAGTTTGATTATTATAATTGTTAAATCTCTATTTAAATATCTAGTAAAAATTTTTTTAGATCATCTAATTTCCAATCATCTTAGTATTATTGAAGAATTTGTTATAGTCTAAAATAAGTTTTTAATTCATTTTATTCCATGCTTTGGGCTCAATTGTAGGATTGGGCTCAAATAGCTTTGAGGCCCATTCAAAACCCACTTAGCAAATGTGAAAAGATTTGTGAAAATCTTTAAAGGAATTTTTCAGAATTACCAACAACTGCATATCCATTTACAATTTCATCAGCGTTTAAAATTTTTTTTTTAATTTTATTTAAAATATTTTTCTAAAATTACAATAATATCTATATCTAAAAATCATTTCAAAATATGCTTATATTTGACATATTTTAGTTCAATTTTATCAAAAAATAAAAAAATAACAAGAACAATAGAATTATTAAATAATAATAATAGAATTTAATCAAAATTTAAAATATCACAAATTTTCTAACTAACAGTTTCAATTCATTATTGATTTTTCAGAATATTTTGGATATATTTTGGTAATATCTTCCGTATACTTTTGGAAATTCTATAAAAATATTTTGAGTATACTATATAAATTCCCTAGAAAAATACCTAGGGTATATCTTGAAAATTCTTTGAGATGAATTCTATAAGAATAAGTATACTTTTGGAAATTCTATAAAAATATTTTGAGTACACTATATGAATTTCCTAGAAAAATAACTAGGGTATTTTTTTAAAATTCTTTGAGATGAATTCCATAAGAATAAGTATACTTTTGGAAATTTTATGAAAATACTTTAAATATACTTTAAAGATATCTTAACGATTTTCATAAAAAAAAAAAATAACAACATAAGAAAAAGTAAGTAAATGAACTCAATATCAAATATTTCTCTTAGAACAATCTAACGAGTTCATCGAATTTAGAGTGAAAGGCAAATCCCAAAAATACATGCGAAATTATTATGAACTTAGCGCCAGTGCCTCAATTCCCTCAGCTTACTTTCGTCCTCTTCATTTAAATTCCACCATAAAGCGAAAGACTTCCCCTCGTTTGAGGTGTGCTTTGCCTGCCCCAATGCGGTGGGAGAGCAGCCGGGGATTGGTCTCTTTCTCTCTCCTTCTCTCGCATCTTTTCTTCGTCCCTAAGCGAAAGCCCCCCTTTCCCGCAATCCATTTATTTGGATTTTTAGTCTTATTTTGAAATCAATGATTTAGAAAGCAGAATTGGAGAATTGGTTTGCTTTGGATACTAAATGTTGAGTTGATAGATTGTGTTCTGCAGAATCCTATTTAGGAAGCAGTATGTACCCGGAGATTGGAAGAAAAAAGAAAGCTAAAATAGTAAAAATAGAAAATTGGAAAAATGGTTTTTGTCAATTGAAACATACAAGAAACCTCGGGCAAATTTTCTTTACAAAGAGGATTTGGTCATTTCCTCTTTATTTTTTACCATTTCCCTTATTGTTTTTGGGTAGATTCAATGTCCAATTTATTAATGGTTTGATTTGTGGACTGAGAATCCCGAAGTCAGAAAATTAGTAATTTTGATAGTGAGAAAGAATTGACTAAAGGATATGATTCCGCTTTATTGGATTCTGAATTCCCAACCACCATATATATATTATTTTTATTGATTATATATACATCCCACCATATCATCAAACAAATAATTTATATTTAGAAAATAATTATGCATCAACTAAGAAATAGATTAGTTAAATCAATATCCCAATCACACTTCAATTTAATAATTTGCATAATTAAACAAGCTAAGTAATTTTTATTCATCATTTCATTGCACAACAAAAAGACAGGAAGGAAGCATACAACACAAAGGGCAGAGATATATTTTTTATTACAGAAGAAAAAAGAGATTGCAGAATACAGTTGATGAGAAAAAAAAATGAAGCCTGAAAAACAAGGGCTTGGATAAAAAGGAGGAAAAAACAACCTCTCATTGGAGGAGAGAGGCTGTCATGGCAGACTCCATAACCTGCTGCCATGGCCAAAGCCCCACCACCACAAGGCCACCATTTTATCTCTTCAAACTGCCAAATAGCAACCCCAACAAAATGACTCTTTAGAAGACTATCCCCACCCTTTGGGGAAAACAGACTGACCCAAACCATCATGGTTTGAAACTTGACATGCTTGACACGTTCAGGATATTTTAAGCTTACGCCAACGCAAAGGCTAATAAGCGCAAACACCAGGTGCCAAAAACCCTGAAACAGGAAACAGCATTGAAAAAACCCTAAAAAAAAGAAAAAAGAGTAGAACCCAGTTGACTGTATTATCAGGGAGTCGTGGCCATGATCAAAGTTCTGCCCGGATACTTCACCGGAGCAAAAATAGGTGTAACAGGCCACCAACGAATGGAGGCCTGCAAAAAAGGGGGAATCAATGGCCACAATCCCAGAAAAAGGGAACTGAGTGCTGAGGATGTAAAGACCCACGGCTGATGGACCAAAAAACTACACAAGATGCTGTTGCAACTCGCAAGAAGCTGACCATATTCTGGGACTAATTACGTATTTCTTCTGCCATCCAAACTCTGGAAATGGGATTTTATTGAAATTCTTTCATGCTTAGGAAAGAATATCACATCTCCACAACCGCTCCAGAAGTAGGTCAATAGTGCTAGTGCTGATGGCATTGCAGTGTTGAAGATTCAATCCCAGGAGAGTCTGACCTATTTTCAAAATGGCAAGTAAACTCTCGTCTGATATCATAGAACAACCTGATGCTGAAAAGATCTGCAGATTGAGCTGCTTTGAGCGAGACAGAACTGCAAGGCCAGAATCCGAGATAGCACATTCTGAGACGTCAAGATCACTGAGCAAGTAGCAGTTCTCTGCAATTGCTGCCAAACTTGCATCAGTAATTTTCCCACATCCATCAAGATTTAGCAATTCAAGAGTCCAACCATGCTGCTCTGTCAATTCTCTCACCACTATGTCAGACAAATTCACACAACCACTGAGATTTACATTCACTAGACCAGCCCCAGAGCTCTCAAGTAATGGGAAAAACCCAGCATCTGTTACTCCGCATAGCCCAGACAGTTCCACATGCTGCAGTTGAGGACACAATTTTCCCAAAAGAGCCAGGCTAACGTCACCAAAACCCGGGCAGTTACGAATAACCAATGATCTTAAAGATTCACAAGGGGACAGCTGTGGAACTCCAAGATTGAAGTCCCTATATCCCAAGCAGTTCACCAGAGCAAGAGCCTTCAATTTTGCACCACAGTTCAACAGAGAACCGAAAAACCCAAGTTGGGTAATCCTGTGGCACTCCTCCAAGTGCATGCTCTCCAGTGACCCTGCAGCTTTTACAAATGAGAACAGTCCATTGTCAGACAAGAATGCACATTTGCGGACACACAACTGCCTTAAATTTGTGCAACCCTTTCCAACAGCTTCAATCCCGGTATCTGTCACTCCTTGGCATGATACAACTGTAAAGGACTTCAACTTCAATAAGCCATGGCCATTCCCCATGACCCAAAAGCCCCTCTCACCTATATTTGGCAGGCTGCTGAAGACTAGATCAGTGATTGACTTGCCATAGTGTCCAATAACAGCTAGAGATACATCAGTAACTTTCAAGGCCTGGAGCTTCACCTTTGTCAAAGCACATGTGGCAGAAGATACCAGACTTACAATTCCTTGATCCCCAACAACTGGGCAGTCCTTGATTGAGATGGATTTTAGATTGGAGCAATATCGGCTAACAGCTTGCAGACCTTCATTCCCAATGTTTGAGCAGGATTCTAGAGTCAGATCAGTCAAATTAGGACAGTTCTTTGCCACAGCAAGCAAGCCATTGTCGGTAATTGCAGGACACCCACAGAGATCAAGCTTCTCCAGCCTGTGGCAACCATTAGCAATCTCAAGTAGACCTTCATCACCAACCAAAGGCAAATTCCACAAGGAAAGAGCCTTAAGAGAAGGACAGCCACGGGCAATTGCCCTCAGGCCTACTCTTGTTACATGGCTAGAATTGTTTCCACGTATAGAAAGTTTACCTAAACCTGCTCGACTAGCAGTTCCAACAGCAATGGCTGCCAGTCTAATATCTGTGGCCTTCTTCCCCTCCAAACCCCTGGAAAGATATCCATCACCCTTAATTTCCTCATCATCAAACTCAGACTTCGCCTCACCATTCTTAACCAATTCATTATTTCTGCAACATTCATCTTTGGACATATTGCTCAGAAGAGCAAGCCAGCGTTTTGAAACGCAAGCACAGGCACTCCTTTCCTCTCCTCCAGGCAGGCGTCTGAAGATTTCAAAGAGACACTCATCAGGAAGAACTTCAATAGATGCCTGCTTTGTCCGCTCAAACCTCTCTCCACTGAAAATAAATGGAGCACTGATGCCAGACCTCTTGCATGAAGGTAAATACACATCCACATGATGACCAAGGGACAAAAAGAGGCTTGACTCCTTGGGGTTTGTGTATATTGAACCCCCAAGGCAAAAATCATCTCCTGAAAATTCAAAAATCAACAGCTTCTATTAATTCAAGAAACCAGATCAACACAAAACAACTAAATTAGATAAATTAGATTCCAATCAATGTTCTAACAATCCAAAATGCGATGGTTTACTTATAATAAATACTTTTCACAATTACACAACAGTATCAATGGCCATATGAGGTCAATAGAAGCTATAGATGATTTGAAATGCTTGTTAAGTTATAATTAAACAAGTTAAAACAAACATATTTGGTCAAGGGAAACCACAAAGCCATCATCTGTAATCACTAATGCTCTTACCGCTGACCTCTCCAGTAAGGATCAGACACTAAGAACCTAGAATTACCTCCACACGCTATCAACAGTTAATCATGTAAACAAGACCTCAAAAAATAGTCTTCACTGCTAAACTTATTAGTTATTACATAGTAAACCATGGATTGGTTAAATATACTTGTACTCATCTATTCACTCAACAACAAGAAAATTTCAAACTCTGTCGAAATTCCAGAGAACCTAGAAGCATCTCTACATCTAGATCTCCATCACAAGGGTTGAAAACAAATGCTTCCATGAAAATCAACATATCCATGAATCGTGTAAGCATGTTCATCAAGTTAAATAACTACTACTTCCCTATACCTCAAGAAGACGCATCTTTTGTATTCTAATAAAACTAATCCACGTCAAAAACTCGAATGAATAAAACAAACACATGAACAAATTCAACCAAACGGAATTTAAGTTACTCTGCACGATATACATTATAACACATAAATCCTAAAACACATCCTCTAAGTCTAATATATCCATCAAATTCAAAGCAACAAAAAGAAACCTCAAAATTATAATTCAATAATAAGCCGCCTAATCTGGAAAACAGAAAAATCCTCATAGTCAAGATAAAAAATGATCCGAAAACTAAATCCAAACAAACGATCTACCAAAGAATCAACGAAGATTGAGACCCAGATAAATTCAGCTAAAATCAAATAGAAAGCTGAAATATTTGAAAAATATAGACGCTTACCAGCGAATCCAACGAGCTTAGACATGAGAAGAGCTCAAAAAAACCCCAGAGGTGAAGTCCGCAACTTATTGCACCAAGAAGCCCTCCAAAGAGAGCAAAAAAGAAGGACCCAACAACAATAAACGCTAACAAACCACCGTATAGAACTTCAAACTGCATCAGGGAGATCGGAGCTAGAAGAAGAGCATGTAAACCCTATCAGGTAGGGCAAAAAAAAAAGAGAGAGAAAGAAGATAGAGAAATGAATGGAGGGTGAGGGATGAGCAAGTCAGTCTTTATTGGAGGAGAGAGGTTTGGGTACATGACAATACACGCAAGTGCAGCCAACATGCAATGTATCTGAATGCATAAGTGGGGTTTCTTTGTTATATTCTCCCACGCCAACCAAATTGAATACCGGACAGTGGTTTCGATTTCGTATTTCCTCGTGCGTCTCTGTTTGGTTACGGTGTTCCCTTTTGGGCTGTTTGTTACTTATCCGTGTCCGGTTTTTTCTTATGCCATTATTTATAACATAGGGTAGGAATTATTTAAAAAAAAAATACTAATTGATTTTTCTTTAAAATATATAAAGAAAAAAAAAAGTGAACCCATAATTTAGCGATTGTTTGGATTACTGTTGAATGATATAAAAATAAATTTTAAATTTATTTAATTTAATTAACTAATTTTTTTAATTTTTTATAAATTATTTTTTAAAAATTTACTTCTGAAAGTTAAAAATATAATTTTCTTTTAGAAATATGTTTTTTCCAAAATGCAATATCAAATAAATCTTTAATTATTATCAAATAATTTGATTAAATTAGTAGAGATTAATTAATTCTTCCTCCAAAGTTGGGTATTATTACAAAAAAGATGGACAAATCCAGTTGTATTTCTAGTGTACAACAATCGAAAACCAAGCATGCAATGCCTGTTATTTATATTTTAAATTATGATCAAATTGCACATCAAAAACTGGGAAGTGCATGCACGTATCCCGTGGCGATCTACTTATAATTGAAGTAGACAATTTCTTTTTTTTAATTTTTTAAAAATATATATAATAATATATAATTTTTTAATATTTATTGATGTAAAAAAATAGATTCTTTTTTTATTAAAAAAATAGATTTATCTCCCTTATTTTAAGATTTTGACGGGGAGTATGTAAAATCAAAACAAATGCTCTTCAATTTATTCAGTTTTTTGATTTAATTTTTTATTTAAAGTTTAATTTATTTGATTCAATTTTAAATATTAATTGATTCAGTTTTTATAAATTACAATTAATTCAATTTTTCTAAATTCAGTTGAAAACCGAACCGGAGTGATGCTGATCCCCAATCTTGACTCCACCACTGCACATATCTGCCCCAATGATTTCTACCCACTTGTATCTGTTGATGCTTCATGTGCACAATTATGTACATCCTTTGCCTAATCAGTAATTAATTAATTAATTATCCTTTAATTATATGGGAATCAATTATAATTAATATCAATTTGGTCACCAACTTGGACCATTTTGTATTATATCATGCACTATATTATCCAATTCTTTGGAATAGCTCTTATTTAAAAAAATAAATTAAAGTCGTATTAAAATTAAATCATATTTTTTATTTTTTTATTTAAATACATACATTTTTTAAATTTTATCAACTTATAAATTTCAACAAAAACTTTGCTAACATAACATAATATTTTGGCGAAATTAAAAAGACTATGTTGACTTAAAAGCTTACTAAAAAACTGAGTTATCTTAGAAAATTTAAAATGTTATCGATTTTATTTTTTTTAATTTTAAAATTTAAATATCTTTAGCGAAATTTTGTTGACATTAAATTTTTTTGTCTCTCATTGCTCTGCTGACTAGACAACTAATTTAAAATGTTATCGATTTTGTTTTTTTTTTAATTTTAAAACCTAAATCTCTTTAGCGAAATTTTGCTGACATTAAATTTTTTGTCTCTCATTGCTCTGCTGACCAGACAACTCTCAAGCACTACAGCTATATATATTATTTTTCAAATTTAAAAAAATTAAGTTTTAAAATTTAAGAAAAAACAAAAAGGATTGTATTTTAAAGTTTATAAGATAGATTCAACTTTTTAATCAGTACAGCATTTTTAATCTTACCGGAATTTTATGTTATATCAATAGAATTTCGCTGAAATTTATAAATTAACAAAATTTTAAAATTTTATATATTTAAATAAAAAAATAAAAAATACAATTTAATTTTAATACAATTATCCTTTAAAAAAATTCCTTTCAATTTTCTAGTGATATCAATGTTTTTTTTTTTTAATTTAAGACACTTCTAATTAATTGAAATGAGCAAATTTTATATATTTAAATAAAAAATACAATTTAATTTTAATACAATTATCCTTTAAAAAAATTCCTTTCAATTTTCTAGTGATATCAATGTTTTTTTTTTTAATTTAAGACACTTCTAATTAATTGAAATGAGCGAGAAAAAAAAAAATAGTAAACTTGATGTCGATAGGTAAAGCAATAAAGGCAAAAGAATTTACCAATAGATTTTAATTTAATAATATTAGATTTATTAGTCTGGAGTCAGAGTTTCGAATTTCCACTATTTATAAGAAAAAAAGTGAGAAAATTTTATTTTCAAAATCCTGTGATGTGATCCCACCCAGGCAAATATATATATGCACACAAGAAACAATTCCATATTATACAAGAAATTAATGGGTGGAGGGGGCCATAGGTTGCCTCCCTCATTTCATCTGTATCACCAACATATCAAAGAAGGAGAATACCCCACCGTCCACTTTCAATGTTGGATGGAGGGCCTTCATTTTCTTCTATACATCATTGCTTTCCTATTCAATGTTTTTCTTCTGTTTTTTCCTATTCATACTTCAATATTTACTCCACTTTGAAGTAGACCTTTGAAAAGAAAATTTTGTTTCACATCCAACCCTCAACAATTTTTTTTTTCTCTGTATCAGGTTGAGCCAATGAATAACATGCTGCTTTTTTCTCCATAGGCATATCCTGACAGTAGTTGCATTTTTCAACCTGAATTAAATCTCAAGTTCGAGTCCCTCTTCCCCCCATTTGTATAGAAAAAAACTTTCTTAAAATATAATTTACTTTATAAATAGAAAATTCAATATAAAAATATTCTTGTAAATTGACAAATTTATTATCAACTCAATATATAAATAAATCTACCACACATACAATGGATGTTTATGTGTAAAAAGCATATTAAACACATGATTAAACCAATATACCCACATGGGCTAGTGCCTGGTAGTCCAGTTTATGGTCCATTTAGGAGGCTAGATGGAGGAAAATTTTCAGATATTTCCAATTTATCTTATTATTATTAATCTTTTCATGTATATCAATTCATGAATAAAATCATAGATGAGATCCAGACAAGTAAAATATGTATAACTAATAGAAGTCAAGGTCCAAACCATGAGAGTATACAATCTCTCTTTAGGAATTTCCAACATACCAAAAAGAAAGATTGACATCAGACATACTCAACAAAGCTGGACATAATATGAAGATCTGGATTCATAATCCTGTGATTATATATAAATAAATCAATGAAAGCCACAGAAAATCCAAGTTGAGCAACTGGGTATGTGCCATAAGATAGTAATAACATTTCTGTAGTTAAAGGCCTAAGAGGAGGAAAAGAAAGACTAAAGAAATCACAAGGATGATTGCAATTGAAAATGAGAGTTAGTATCCTCTATTCAAGTATTGAGTACCAAAGGCCTGTAATAGTTGAGCAAGGAGAAAGAACTTCGTAAAATTTCCTTCTTATTCAGTCATATAAACCTTCCTGTTCCCAGATATCTACAAGAAAATCCACCATTTCCTGCCAACGATATCCAGGTAGCTATCAGAAATGCAGAACCAACTTGCAAATCACAATAATCATAAAAAGAAGGACAGAGCAAGCTTACAGCAAGAGGAATTGGCCCAGGAAAAGGCTTGCTTGTCCCAAGTAAACTCTCGTAAGTTGCATTCCAACTGCAATTCAAGCCGCCAAAAGAAAAAAAAAATGTAGATAAAAGATGGAAAGTAATGCCATAGCCGCATTGTAAATAACAAAAATTTGCTTCAGCTGAAACAGTGATGGCAATATTTTCAAGTTTCGGATTGAAAGTCTCAAATATGGGTGAATATCTTTTATTATTTCTGCACAATCTCAAACGTTAGATTCAAAATGGATGATTTGGTTTCATTATTTAAAATGTCAACATCCTCTCCTTGAAAGTCAGATTTGATTAAAACAAACTTGCTCCCTGTTGCCAACTAAACATTTCTCTATTTCAGGACCAAACTGGGGGGTTAGAAAGGGATGTTTACCTTATTGTGGGTTCTCGAACTTGTGTCTTGTTTGGAGGCTTTTTATTTGAAAGCCATTGCTGCCTTGTTTCTTTCCAAAGAACAAGACCTGCATGCATTCTCAGATGCATCACAAAGCTAACGGAGAAAGAAAAAAGAACAAGATTTGCATCATGCTTTAAACTGCAAAGCAAACAAGCAGTGGATCCTGAGCCCTCATAAAGGATAACTATGCAAATATTCTAATGGGCAAATAAAGCAAAGAAATATACAGAAAAAGAGAACTAAAAATTGGAATGTCAACGTTGAAGATTGCAGCAGCCATGGCATAATTAGACTGGAAGCATAGACATTTCCAAACACATGCTATGTTGAAGAAGTTGACAATTAAAAACTTGCCATGATTTACAAATTCAGAAGGATTGCTTGTGCTGGCAGCATTATTGTCGGGATTGGGATCAAAGGGCTGATTTGATGTGCTCATTGATGAAACACTTCTTTGAGATTGTACTCTGCTATAGTCCATTTCACCTGCACTTGTGCTCCACAAGTCGTCTGATATGCTTTGTTGCTTTGCTGCTTGGTTTTGATTTCTCAGCACCTTTGATGAGTTATTGACAGTAACAGTTGTTGAAGGCTTAACACAGCAACCAAAACAACCTCTGCTCTGTTATAAATCAGGTTTTACCATTATATTGATTAGCACCAACAATCAATAAGCTAAACCTCATTTTAGGTTTCAGTTTCACAGCTTCAATAATAATAGACATAGCATAAAAAGGGAAAAAAATGTGAAGGAAGAATGAAATTTGAGCATTCTGCCACAGAAATACATTGCCTATAGAAACACATGGAATAAATTTATATTTAAAAACAAAAGGAAATTACCCTTCCTATATCAACAGAAACTCAATAAACTGGAAACAGATTAAGGAGAAAAGAAATCCTCACACTGATAAGAGCCTTGCATTTGTTCTTAAATGATTCCATAGCGATGATAACAAGAGCTCGTAAACAAGCACCAGAAAATAATACAAATGAACAGCAGGGTTTCTCCTCAAAGCATCTCTCTGTTTGGGATGGCAAACAACACCTAGAGTACATACTTCCTACAAAAATCCTATGACAAAAGAATAATCCTATCTAGAGTAGATTGAATTGACCATCACTTGAAGGAAAGAATGACAAATACAAGATAAAAGCCACATCATGTTTCTCTGTTCACTCCACTCTCCAACTCAAGCTCGCTTACAGAATAAGCAAACATAAAAACCTAAGATTCCAAACCAAGTAAAAAAGTAAACTTGAACTACACAATATACCCCTATATCCTGTTGATCCAGAAACGGAAAGCTCAAAAAGCAAAGCAAATAAAATAAATAAAAAACAAGTAGAGCTGTCATAGTTTCTTTTTCTCACAAATCAAGCAGGATGCACTATTTACTTATCTTACATGTCCATATGCACCTATGTGATAAAAGGAAGCAAAAGACTCACCCCATACACGCCATAAAATGATAGATCCAAGGGGGAAGTAGTATACAGAGATGCATTTACAAGAGCCAAGGCAGATATGCTAGCTGTGAAACCCTAAATCCAGGAAGGAGATGCCTAACAATCCTGCACCCAATCAACAACCCAGATCAAATCAATGAATTAAAAAAAACTTCCCATAAAATCATTTCCTGAAAAATATTAGGAATAAAAAAAAGAAAAAGAAAATCAAGATAAAAGGAAAAGGCAGGTCCTTTTTTTCCCGAAAAAACATGAAATCAAGACAAGAAGGAATAAGAAAAATTGGGAAACTAAATTAAACCTTGAAAATGGCATGATCGAAATAAAAGAGATGACAGGTTAATCTCTCCTTCCTGAAAGAAGCTGGCTTTGGCCCCTGGTTACAAAATCAACCAAAAGGCTCTTCCTTTACCTCTACTTTATTGCTTCTTCGTTTCTACCATATAGCTACATAAATATAAAATATACTTTACAAGAATGTTGGCCTACAAAAGGCCCATAGGAGGAACAGAGTGGCAGAGATGGCGGTTTTTTTGTTTATTTATAGAAAACAATACCATACCATCTCAGAAATTGTTAGATACAATATGTATATTATGATATTTATATCTATTATATCATTTATAAACCAAATCAATTATTTATTAAATTTAATTATTTTATTCTCATGAGTTATTATAAATATAATATACATACATATTATTTAATAAATATAATAATTTATGAATACTATAATAGATCGAGTCTACCACAATATTTATCATGTTTCCTACTTCACAACAACCACCACTTGCATGGCAAATGGGTAACTTTTATCTAAATCCGACTTTCTATAAATAAATTCATCGGCTTAATTTAAGTAAGAAATTACAAACTATAGTTAGATGTTGATTTTGATGTTGTCTATGATTATATTCATCAATCTTCATTTCCCTTCAATATTTTTGTCAAATGAAACTATTAACATCTATGATCTATGTTGTTTCCTTATAAATGAATCCATTTTGAGAATTGATAGTGGAGCAAGGATGCTGTGTGGTTGTTTGGACAATTGCCTTTAACAAACTTTGCGAGTGAAGTCCATACAACGGCTGAAAAGGAAATGAGACCCACAAAGAAATATAAATGAATTATCATGCCAATGTAGTTATTGTGGGAATGATTAAATTAGAGAATGTTGTAGTTACATGTAACGATGAAAACTGAAGAAATTTGGTGCCCAAATGGAAGCTTTTGTGTCAGGAAAAAGCTCAGTTCCAGGGATTGTAGCAATGGTTCCACTGTTGAGGACTTGGATAAGGAGACACTTCAAAGCAGAGATAGAGAAGAGTAGTGTGCAATGCATGGAATGAGAGTGTAGAACAGAAATTGAGGGGGGCATGGGCTTGTAATTTATGTTGGTTTCTTTTGATATCTTCATATTGACATGGCCAGTGAGCTCCGGCACTCGGATCTAGACTGATCTGTGATGAATTTGCGCATCTTGGTGTCTGCTTTCTTGGTGTAAATAAAATAATGGAGGGAGGCTACTTACAAGTAGCGCCCGTAGCTCAGTGGATAGAGCGTCTGTTTCCTAAGCAGAAGGTCATAGGTTCGACCCCTATCTGGCGCGTCCAATCTTTTGAATTAAATTCACATATTTACGTTTTCTTTTTCTACAATTAACATTTCATCCTTTAATCAGCATATAAATGAAGTTGTAGCTACATTAATAATGCTACTTTCCACTGCAATAATGATTTTTCCCAAGCGTTTGACGTTGTTTAGATAGACGCCTCACCACCAATGGAGCTCAGCCACTCAAAGAAAGCAGTCCCTTAATAGTTACTTCACTTGTTTGTTCATTATTCATTTTAGCAGTATAATCATGAGTTTGTAGTTGTTATGTAACACCCTTTTACCATATCCTATAATAGCAATGTAAACTATCTTGATTAAATCACTTGTATAACTATTCTTTTTTTTTTTTTCTATTTATTATTATTCTTATTACCGGTATTCTTTTTTTTCCTTTTAATTATATTTAAATATCTAAATAAATATTTTTTACACTCCAAGTTTTATAAATTATATCTTGTAATTAAATATATATTTACGATATTATTATACTCATAATACACACCTCATTATTCTACATAAAAGAAAACCACATTCATACTACACATATTGCAGATTCATCATTTTTAACCTACAGATTCTTCAATCAAAACTTACAGGTTCTTCATATAATAGCCACAGATTCATTATTTGATAATCAATTCTTCAGCATACATATATATCCAAAAATCTAACGATAATTAAATTTATTTACTACATTTATTTTTTATTTTAGTCAAGTCCATAATATATGGGTCCGAACTCATCAAGATGAATATAAGGTTTTTATTCCCGGCTTTTTAATGGGTCTAAATTTAGAATCCGATCGAACCGACATGTCCAATTAAGACCACACACAACCTGAGCCTAAATTGCTGGACATTACATGTTACCTTGGATCAAGAATAAGTTATTCATATTTTTTTCCGCAAATTGTTTTCTCAAAATCAACTTTTGGACCTACTTGACCGTTCATCCAGTTAATGAATGCCTTTTTTAGGCAGTTAATAGTATATTATACTCATAATATTCATAGTACACACCTCATTATTCTACATAAAAGAAAACCACGTTCATACTACACACATATTGCAGATTCATCATTTTTAACCTACAGATTCTTCAATCAAAACTTACAGGTTCTTCATATAATAGCCACAGATTCATTATTTGATAATCAATTCTTCAGCATACATATATATCCAAAAGTCTAACGATAATTAAATTTATTTACTACATTTATTTTTTATTTTAGTCAAGTCCATAATATATGGGTCCGAACTCATCAAGATGAATATAAGGTTTTCATTCCCGGCTTTTTAATGGGTCTAAATTTAGAATCCGATCGAACCGACATGTCCAATTAAGACCACACACAACCTGAACCTAAATCGCTAGACATTACATGTTACCTTGGATCAAGAATAAGTTATTCATATTTTTTTCCGCAAATTGTTTTCTCAAAATCAACTTTTGGACCTACTTGACTGTTCATCCAGTTAATGAATGCCTTTTTTAGGCAGTTAATAGTAATTACTCAGTGTTCCGGTGACCAACCTAACATTAAGCTCATCCAACTGAAATGCCTCATCTAACATACATATAAACAATCCTTAATTATAATGTTCTTCAGTTTTGCTATTCATGGTTGTTTTACTCAAAACATTCATGACTTTTTCGCTTCTTATCTGAATGTGTTTTTCATAGCTAATACTGCTTTTAGTTTCAGATGATCTACCTAACAATAACACAGTCCATTCTCCCTTCTCATAGTTTTATATATTTTCATCACATTCTCCAATCTTCTGTACAGAAGTTAAGGAACATAATTGTGAAGGAGAATGTCTGTAGTTGCAGAAGCTCCTGGTTATCTGCAATTATTTTCTGATGGGTCTATAAAACGCTTTACACCAGAAATAGTTTCTGCTTCTATTCAATCAACCAATGGATTCAAATTCAAGGATTTAGTGATTGACCCATCAAAGCCAATAACAACAAGGTTATTCCTTCCTGAATCTTCTGCAAGTCGGCTTCCAGTAATAATGGTTTATTTTCGTGGTGGTGGTTTTTGCATTGGTTATGTGGCTTGGTTACCATCACTTTCTTGGGGATTTCTCTGTCACATACCAATCCATTATCCTCTCTATTGACTATCGTTTTGCGCCAGAGAATCGTCTTCCAATAGCTTAAGATGATTGTTTCACCTCACTTGAATGGTTAAGCCATCAAGTGAGTATTGAACCTTGGCTCAAGGTAGCAGATCTTTCCCGTGTGTTTCTTTCTGGAGATAGTGCTGGAGGGAACATTGCACACCACGTTGCCACCTGAGCGATGAGGAACAAAATTCCACAGGTTAAAATCAAAGGCTTGCTACTGATACATCCTTTTTTTGGGAACGAGAAAAGGACCAAGAAAGAGATGGCTGATGGAGTGGCAGGGCATGTGGAAATGAATGATATGTTCTGAAGACTAAGCATACCGGAGGGGCTTAACCGTGACAACTTTGGATGCAATTTTGAGATACAAGACCTATCTGTAGCAGAATGGAGTGTGTTTCCAGCAACAATGGTTTATATGGCTGACCTTGATTTCTTGAATGAAAGAGGAGTGATGTATGCAGAGTTTTTAGTTAAGCAAGGGGTGAAAGAGGTGGTGCTGATGGAAGCTAAGGGAGAATCTTATGTGTTTCATCCTAAATCAGAGGCAACTCGCTTGCTCCAGCAACAGATGAGTAAGTTCGTGAAGAGCCATTAGGACCTCAAATGGCTACCATGGAAACTATGAGACTGCTGTTGATGTGCAAGCATATCATACAAATCTGATCAAATTCTCATCTGAATGGGATTTGCTAATCATATATACAATGCAAATCATATATGATAATAATAGATCTTAAAAAAATAAGTAAAATCAAAATATACTAGTAATTCAAGATACCTTGATATCTCATGCAAACTTTGAAAAATGAGATGATATCTATCAGAATGTAACTTGTATATGGTTTGAGCTTATATTGTACTTTCAATTATCAATATGCACAGTTATATACAAGAATACTCAGTTACTCGCATTTAATGGTCTGCAACAGTCATCCCAGGCTTCCCAGCTTGTTTCTGCAAGCAAATCTACTCATCAAAAGTACTCATAAAACCACCGAGGAAGCCAGCTCCATTGCAATTCCCACATAGCATGTCCTTTTTCCCTCTGCAATATAACTCATTAGCTGATTAAGAAGTGATATGCTGTTTACTTCTGTTGATTTCCATGTCATTATGTTTATAACTGAGAAAAATATTGACCACTAGCGAAAGGACTAAGTGAAAGTAAAGAAAGACTACCCAAAATCTTTTATCCTATGATAAAGATGTAGATGATAGGAATTACCCACAAAGCCAGCAGGAGTCACCGGCTTTAAATTGCCCATCAAAGATATCAACAGAGTTCACTCCACTACCTTTACACTGTGAGCATAAAACTGCACCTGGTAATTGAACAACAGAATCAAAATATTAGACGAATCCTCTGCTGCTACTATCAAACAGTTCATAAAAAAATAATTTGCCTAGCAAATTGGATTACCATTTCCATCACAGTCACTACAGATGACACTTTTTGGTTTAGGCTTTTGATTACTTGGTGCAGCCTATTATCAATCACGAATAGTAAGAAAGATTAAAACTTTATCCAATCAAAATGCAGAACGAACACTTGGGTACTGAAGAAGGGAATCAGACTAACCCTAGTTTTGACATAACAACGTCTAGCAGTAGAAAAGCTGTACATAAAGTTAGGAATCCCAAGAATCTCCTGCTTAGCAGAACTGGCTCCGTATATCCCTAAGCATTTACAGATTTTTTTTTTCTAAGATTAAAAGGGAATCTTTATTTGATGAATTTTGTGTTAGAGTGCATAAGAGACTCATACCTGAATCTTGCGTGGCTCTAATTGGAAGCAGCAGATGTAAGCTTGAAGTCATAGCCATTGCTGCTCCACGGATTCTTCTTGTGTGGCGTTGAAAGGCATTTGGCAATCGTAACGAAGTATTGTAACTGGGCTCTCGCCTTTGCAGCTTCAGCCCATGTTTGCATTCATGTTTGAGGAATTTACGCCTCTTCCCAAAGTTTTTTTTTTTCAATTTTGCCGAGTGATTTACGAGTTTTTATTTCTAATTTTATTTATTTTCATTTTTACTAATTTTTTCATTTTTTTTCAAAGTCTGAAATTTATTATATATTTATCACAATTTTTTTATTTAATTGAGAAAAAAATAATATTTTTATCTTTTAAACATAGATTAAAAATTTATTTAATTTGTATAACCATTAATTCATTTATTTATTTTTAATTATTGTTTAATTAACTTAATTAGAAAAAATATATAAATTTATATTTAATTAACTTAATTATCAAAATAAATATTGAATAAACCTTAATTATCAAAAGAAATATATAAATTTATATTTAATTAACTTAATTAAGGTTATTTTATTTTAGTAAACCTTTGGCTAGATATTTATTAAACTTTGAATAAATTTTAGGCAAATTTTTTGTAAATATTTAATAAATTTGTGGTACATATTGGATAAATTTTTGATAAATCTCGGATGAATCTTGAGTAATTCTTAAGTAAACTTTTGTAAATTTTGTATAATTTTAATTTTTATTAATTTTTCGGTAAATATTGAGTATAATTTGAGCAAATATTAAGTGAATATTTGATAAACTTTTTATAACTTCAATTTTATTTAATTTTATGGTAAATTTTAAGTAAAACTTATGTTATTTTTTTGTAAATTTTGTTAAATTTTGAGTAAATTTTGTGCAATTTTAATTTTTATTAATTTTCTAGTAAACGTTTAATAAATTTTGAGTATAACTTGAGTAAATTTTAAGTAATTTTTTTGTAATTTTAATTTTTATTAATTTTTTGTAAATCTTGATTTTATGTATTTTTGTAATATTTTTAAAAATATTAATAATTTTTTTAAAAAAACTTTTCATGTGACTAATATTTTTGAAACAATTTTAAAGAATAATATTTTTATAAACATCGAACGTTTTTTTCTATTTTTATAAAATTTTCTTCGTATTTATATGTAAGAATAATAATTGGCGCTTTGCTTTGCTTTTTTTTTTCCCACAATTTACTATACGATTGTATCGAAATAAGTGGTAAATTAAGATTTTGTAGAAATAAAGATATGACAAAAATAGTTATATATTAAAATTAAATATATTAATAATAAGTGAGTGGGTTGATATTCTCCTAAAAATTGAAAAATATTTATATTTCGAATTTTTTAATATCATCTACTAATATTTATAAGAATTAATAACTTTATTATAAATACAAGAAAATAAATATTTTATTTTACAGTATATGATCCTCTAAAGGGTATTTAAAATTGCTGTTAAATATTCTAAAAACAGATTTTGAATTTTTTTATTTAATTGGCTGATTTTTTTAATTTTTTATAAACTGTTTTTTCTAAATTTATTTTTAAAATATATATATATTTACTTATTTTTACCAAAAAATAATATTTAAAATTTAAATAAATTAAAAATATAAATTTTTTTAAAAAAACTCAATGTCAAACAGGTCTAAGTGTAAATTCGAAATTAATACATAATTCACAATGAGAAATTATTTAAAAAAAGATGGTTTATTCTACTGATATATCCGACCCGATTTTTTCCAAGTTTTTAATTTTTATCTCTGCTTTTATAACGGTAAAAAAAGCACAAACGGGCAGTTAGGGCAACTCATGAAAAAATATCTGTAGTTTATATAATTAAGTGATGGCACCGCAGTCCGTTTCTCTAATTTCTATCTCGTCGAGGTCTCCGCTGTGGGGTGTCCTCTCTCTCAAAATCTTTTCCCAATTTCTTTAAGCTTGCTAACTATTTTCCTTTGCAGACTCTTTCAAACCCTAATTCCTAATTCCAGATTCCGCTTTCTCTGGTATGCTTTCTTTTCTACTTCTCCTGATTTCTCTTCCTTTATTCTAATTCTGTAGAACTCGAAACCCTAATTATTAGCTCTCGCATCGGCTGAGTTTCATTTTCCAAGTTTATTCGAAGATCTGCCTCTGTTTTCGTTGTTTACGGATGGAATCCTTCTATGTTTGAGACGCTAATTTGAGATCTACTTGTTTTTTTTTGCAGAACTATGGGGGAAACCAGGGACAACGATGCTTACGAGGAGGAGCTTCTCGACTATGAGGAAGAGGAAGAGAAAGCCCCGGACTCTGTTGGTGCCAAAGTCAACGGCGAATCCGCCAAGAAGTGAGTAGTTTTCAACTGCTGTTTCGGTGTCGTGTTTTATTTGATACGTTTGTCTTGTGTTATATATGGTCAAATCGCATAATACTACTAGGTTTTGGATTTCTAGCTTTGTAATTTGGTAAAAGTTAGAGATAGGGCGTGCTTAAGCCATTTGGTAATTTGTATTTTTGCAATTTTGTGGTGGTGGATAGATCTCTTCGATTTCGCTTTTGGGGATGAATAATTGCAGTTCTTGTTTTCCATAATTGATTATTTAGTTTTCTCACTACTTGTCACTTTGCTGTTTATTGATCTTTTCATGATGGTGCATTAGTTTAGATTTGTGGGCGTCTTGGAAATGAATTTCTGTTGATTTTTAGCTTATTCTTATAGATACATCTACTTCCTGTGTTTAGGGGCTATGTTGGAATACACAGTTCCATAATTGATTATTTAGTTTTCTCACGACTTTTCACTTTGCTGTTTGTTGATCTTTTCATGATGGTGCATTAGTTTAGATTTGTGGGCGTCTTGGAAATGAATTTCTGTTGATTTTTAGCTTATTCTTATAGATACATCTACTTCCTGTGTTTAGGGGCTATGTTGGAATACACAGTTCCGGATTCAGAGACTTTCTTTTGAAGCCAGAGCTTCTCCGGGCCATTGTGGACTCAGGATTTGAGCATCCTTCAGAAGGCAAACTATTGACTCTCTTATTTTATCTTCTACTGATAGATACTTGCTTAATTTTATGTATAATGTCATGCATTTTGCATTTTTGTTGTTTCTCCCATATTATCTATGGCCTATGGCTTTTTAGTGGCATAAGCTACTCTTTTCAAGAGTGGGTTTATGATAATGTTTATTATGTGATTGATGCTTTAATAAATTCTCTTCTAAGGAAGCATTTGGGAAAATTTTATTATTATTTATTGGATATAGTTCATTTCTAAAAACATTTGCATTTTTGTTGTTGCTCCAATATTTACTATGGCATATGGCTTTTTAATGATGTAAGCTTATCAATATTATGTGATTGATGCTTAAATAAATTCTCTTATGAGGACACATTTGGAAAAATGTTTTTTTATTATTTTTTGTATATAGTTTATTTCAAAATACAAAATTAATGCATTGTTTTAGTTGCTTGTCTTTAGGTTCCTTTCAACATATGTTTGTGCCACTTTGTAATATTGCCTTATAATTTTATGCATTTATGCTTTCCAAACTTATGTTATTATTTCATTTTTCAGGTAATACACCACTATCACACTCTTGATTTTGGAGCAGTATTCTGGTTTGATAAACCTTTGAATTAAAGGATCAGAGAGATTATGTTTTACTTACCAAGGGTTCATTGGGTACAATTTTTTTTGGTTCTTCATCAGTTCAACATGAGTGTATCCCTCAGGCCATCTTAGGCATGGATGTCATATGCCAAGCTAAATCTGGGATGGGGAAGACAGCTGTTTTTGTTTTGTCAACTCTCCAGCAAATTGAACCCACATCTGGCCAAGTTATTGCCCTCGTTCTATGCCATACTAGGGAATTGGCTTACCAGGTATCTTCCAGTTCTAGAAATTATTGTGATGTTTCATTCACTTTTTCATCTTTTGCCATGTAATTTGTTGTATTTTTTATTCTGATTGTTTGGATATTCCTTGCTCCGATAGATCTGCCATGAATTTGAGAGGTTCAGCACATATTTACCTGATATCAAGGTTGCTGTCTTTTATGGTGGGGTCCATATCAAAACTCACAAAGATTTGTTGAAAAATGAATGCCCACACATAGTTGTTGGGACACCTGGACGGATACTGGCATTGGCAAGGGATAAGGAACTCTCTTTGAAGAATGTGAGGCATTTTATCCTTGATGAATGTGACAAGATGCTTGAATCGCTTGGTAAATGTTCCCTTCTCCAATACCCCATCCATATTCCTTATTCTCATTGATTGTAGTTTGTTTATGCCATTAATTGTTGGGTTTTTGTGTTTCTTATGGTAATCATTTTGGGTTCTGCAGACATGAGGAGAGATGTGCAGGAGATTTTCAAGATGACTCCTCATGATAAGCAAGTTATGATGTTTTCTGCAACACTCAGCAAAGAAATCCGTCCCGTTTGCAAGAAATTTATGCAAGATGTAATGTCCTATGGCCAGTTCTACTTCAATTTAGACGTCTATCTTTTTAATAATGCAAGATTTCTTCAGGAGTCCTGTAGATGTTTAGGATTAAGTTATTTTCATGAGTGGATTTACCTCTCTTTTTAGTAAATAATGTAGTTTTATCAGGCTTGAAGTCGTAACTGAATGTCAAGTACTGGGAAGGCATCAAGGGTGGGCTTGGTGAATAGTGCATGTCTCTTTCATTTTATATTTTGAAGTCTTGTCCATATTTCTAGGATTTATTGTCAAGTAATTTTAGTGTGGTGTGGTGGTGAGGGAGAGAATGGGAGTGAGAGTGGGGATAATTGAAAGAGTTGTGGATGGGGCTGTAGCAAAGATGAGAGTTTGTGATAAGTGGCAGTGGCAGTTGTTTACTCTAAGAATGCATCTGCAAGGAGACAGTTCAGATGGGCCAGAATCTCGTTCATCCATCATTCATTTCCTTCTGGATTGCATTAGCTTGAGGAAGGCTGCTAATATGATTTACTGTGAAATTTGTTCCTTTCAGCCAATGGAAATTTACGTCGATGATGAAGCCAAGTTGACCCTTCATGGGCTTGTACAGGTATACTTTTAAAAGTTGGTACTATTCTGCTGCACTGGTGTATTGTTATCTACTTACATCAATAAGTGAAATGGCAGCACTACATCAAGTTGACTGAGCTGGAGAAAAACAGGAAGTTGAATGATCTTCTTGACGCACTGGACTTCAATCAAGTTGTTATCTTTGTCAAGAGTGTGAACAGAGCAGCTGAGCTGAACAAGTTGCTCATGGAGTGCAATTTTCCCTCAATTTGTATCCACTCTGGCATGTCCCAAGAAGAAAGGTTGATACATATTACACATGCTTCTAATGAGGCTAAAAATAACTTTTTTTGTCATTAAAAATTTGGTGTGCTGCTTTTGTTGTCATTAGCTTTCTTTTCCTATGTACATTCTTCATCTTGATCCATTATTTTCCTTGTTCTGGCGATTGATAATTATTTTGTACAATATTATCAAGCTGAATGGTTTTTTTGTTTGTAGGTTGACACGCTACAAGGGATTTAAGGAGGGGCATAAAAGGATTCTTGTGGCCACAGATTTGGTTGGTCGGGGCATTGATATTGAACGAGTCAACATTGTTATCAACTATGATATGCCAGACTCTGCTGACACTTATCTGCACAGGGTAGGTTTTAAAATAAGTTGTTCAGTGTATATGATTTCTTTCATGTTGCAGTCAACTATGATATGCCAGACTCTGCTGACACTTAATATAAGTTGTTCAATGTATATGATTTCTTACTGGTTCCTCATGCATGTGGGATTGATAGGTTGGTAGAGCTGGCAGGTTTGGTACTAAAGGGTTGGCAATTACATTTGTTTCATCTGCTTCTGACTCTGATGTTCTAAATCAGGTATGCTATTTGTGCTTTAATTTTTCACCTTTTTTCTAAATTTTGTTCCTCATTTTCTTAGGTATGGCTTTAAACAATTTTGGTTAATTGTAGGTCCAGGAGAGGTTTGAGGTGGATATTAAGGAGCTTCCTGAGCAGATTGATACGTCTACTTACAGTAAGTAATTTTCGTGTATAATGATTGATTGTGCATCTCAATCTTCCCACAGAATTCTATATTTTCTCATAATTCAGTTTCAATAAATCAACTTATCAAATATCCCATTTAAAGTTCTCAACGAGAGAAAAATGAAAAAACAGCAACAGTAATTTCAATCTTGTTTGATGTACGTGTTTTCCTTGCTGGTGTGAGAATTTGGTAGTTCTATTATTTGATTACTATAAATGAGCAGGCTATCTCGGTTCTAACATGATGTTTCAATTTCTTTTTGATACCCAAACATATAGTTGCTGTTGTCATCATTAGATGTGTTTTAATACTGCAATAGGTTCTCACTCAACTATTATATGGATGTGTTTTTAATGGAGCTGTGCAACGAATTGGGTAATATGCATTGATATTTGTTCAAATTCTTTTATGTTGCAGTGCCATCATAATGGGAAGGAGGAATGTCTTGACGCAGAGCTTGATGCCTTTGCCTTTTGGTTATGTATTATTCGTAATCGCACTGTGTATTGGGTCCTTAGGCGGCAAATTCTCCCCTTAATGGATTTCGGTACATCTGGAGTTACTTTAGACTGAGAACTCATGGAGGCAATGCACCTAAGGAATTAGGTTAGATACTAAGATTAATGAAGTACTAGCCGCAATTTATGTTATTAGATTTGCCCGTATTAGTTGAATTGTGTGTGGTTTTAAAGTGCAAAATTTTTGTTGCCTAATGTGATATTTGCATTTACATCTTTTCGAAATAGGTTTGATTGTATTTTGTGTTAAAGAAAAAAAGAGATTTATTGTGCAAAACCAGGGTCTCCTGAGAAGTTATATTGGTATTGGCGTGGAATGTAAATGTTGGCAGCTGCATAGTGCCTATGTTCCAAGTGCGACAATCATCCAGGCTACTCAATGCCTTCGCTTCCACGGGCGCTATGCTTGAAGCAGACAGCCACTTGGCGCCGCTGAGATTTAGTTTTGAAAAGTTAATAGTTCATATATATATATATATTCTAGGTATAATAATTTTATAAGCTATAGACCATTTTTTATTTTAAAAGTATAATAATTAATTTTAAAAAGTATAATTCATGTGTTAATTTATTAAAATAAATTTATGAAGTTTGATTATGTAAGAAAAATTGCAATTTTAGGGTTGTAATCTAACTGTGTCAAGCTGAATATTGATAAATTTAGACTCTGATCGTTTAAATATGTTAGAGGCTCAAGCTTGATTCGACCTTTAATATTTGAGTTCGAGTTCGATTTATTTTAAAATTAGTAAGTTCACTAACAACTCGAATTCGGTTTGTTTAAACAGTTTGTTTATATTAATTAAAATGTGTCGTGCAAAGTGCATCTAACTAAACTTTCAAACATACATAAAGAGTCGACTAGATCTGAAAACTAAATTTTATGAATGAATTTCTTTAAATCAAATATATATGTATATATATAAGAATTTAAAATATATATAATATGATACGATATTATTTATACGTTATTTAATGGTATCACGTCTTATTCTAATATGAATTTATGATATTTCGAACATAATCAGACACAAAATATATTCAAATTTAAAAATTTATCAAAGATATAATTATACAATTACATTTTTATTTATATTATTGTTCAAATTAAAGAATATGAAGTTAATGGTGTTTGAATTTAGGCTTAACCGATCATCAATTTTTCTTTTTTTTTTTCTCAGTTTATTCCTAGATTAGTTTTTTTATTTGATTGCTCTCTGAACGTAATTTTTTAGACTGATATGTACCCCTTTAACATTTAAAAGTAATCATTTTATACTGACATGTTAATCGGAAGGTGAATCGAGACTCAGTCAAGTAGTCAACCTTTCGGCTGCTATGTTAACATAAAATGACTATTTGTTATATTTTTTTAAATATTAATAGGGATAAATTTGTTAAAAAATGATGTTGAGATAACAACTGTATTCAAAAACTGATTTAGGGCAAACTAAGAAAAAAATGAAAAATTCAAAGATTTCCTATAGTTTATGCCTTGAATTTGCTATAATTAAGTTTTACATGTCTACCTAAGAATCCTATGCTGTCCCCAGGCTCTTTTGATTACGCTCTACAAATTAACATGTCATTAAGCAGTCTTAACGACTTCGTATATGTTACTAAGCAAAAAACTAATGATTTCACCCAAAAAATAATAATAATATTAATAAGGAAAAATTACTATTCACTCTCTCTAGTTTGGTTTAATACACTAATATCTCTCTAAAATTTGAAAAATATATGATTTGCTCCTTATAGTTTAATATAATATATCAGTACCTCATGAGGTTTGAAAAAGAATATAATATACTAGCAAAAAAAAATATTCTCTTTTGCTTATGGAGTATTAGTCTGGTAAATCAAATTTGAATGAAGGTAATAGTGCAATATGTCAAAACTTGAAGAGATAAATAGTATAATTTTCAAATATTAAGAAATGATAGATAGTATAATTTTCAAATATCAAGAAACTAATAATATATTGTGCCAAACAATATGGAGTAAATCGTATATTTTTCAAATTTCAGAGAGAACGTAGTGTATTATGTCAAATCTCAAAGAGGTAAAAGTGTAAATAGTAATTTTCCCATATAATAATAATGAAACTTATCAAATGATAACAAGTTATATTAAGGCAGGTTCAAGTTTAATTAATATAAAATAGTGATTATATATGGCAGTAAATGATAGGAGAAGAGCAAACAGGGCAAGTCCACAACAACTTACCATTGTATTTCTTGTCATTTTCCAATTCCACCTTGCAGGAAAGAACTGTAACCAGATGCTATCTCCACCATATGAACCCATAATTTAACTAATTATAATATATAATATAAACCCATTTTTCTTTTTCTCTACCAATTAGTAGAAGAACACAATGCCCTCAATTACGCTAGAGGAGCTTCACACCTATGATGCAATTGATAGACAGATATTATCTAGGTTGGTGATAACTCTGAAGAGAAAAAGCCAGCCGAGTCTCTGCTAGTGATGGCCATATAGCTATGGCTAGAAGTGAGAGACTACCCAAACATGATAGTGAAGCTTGTAGGCCTATCAAATGTGTTGGCGAATGCCTTGGCTGATGAGGCTGCTCTATGCCTCAAATGCTTTGAATCAAATACCCTTTCCAATAATAGGGATATCCCTCTCACTGCTAAGGTTATGGAGACCAACATTTCTTTAGTCAGCCATTAGAGGGGTAAGGAGCTTTCTCAACACTGTTTGTGCTCGTATTTTTACAGACATATTGCACCATGTTTTAGGAACTAATCCATCTAATATTGGAGCTCTGGTGATTCCTGGATTTCCTCATCCTGTATTTGGGGAAGTTAATATTGTCCCAATGTTCTTGGATTTTGATATTCCTACAGGAGGATTGTGGGGATGGGATCCCAGTACCCATGTTTCTGAAGATGATAGGACTATGTTCCTCACTTTCTCCAGAGGTTTTCCTGTCACTAAAGAAGAAGTTACAGACCTTTTTACCAGCTTGCATGGTGAGTGTGTTACTAGTGTTCAAATGCCAGCAGAAAATGCTTCTTGTGGTTGTGGACCTTTGTTTGCTTGAATGATCTCGAATTCCACCGCTGCTGTTGATCCAATTCTCAATGGTAAACGCATTGCCAAGTTTAAAATCTACGGCAAGCACATTTGGGCTCGCAAGTATGAGCGTAGTCATAGGCTGGTGTTTAGACAGAAAATTAATATTTTGCAATTCTCTCCATTCTTAACATATATATATATATATATATATATATATATATATGCGCCATTGTCTTCTTCATCATGTTCAACCATGCACTACTGATTTTGGGTCTAAGGAAGTTAGTTCCTTACTGCATTAATTCATCCATGTCAAGATATTTTAAAATGCCCTGTACCCGTAATTAAGGGAATCAATAAAAAATTTATAGGAAAAAACCTGCTTGCGTTAACCGGGAGTCGAACCTAGGTCTATTGCCTGGAGGTCAATTATCCAAACCGTTGGACTACAAACGCCTGATGAAGCCTCTATAGGAAAACATCTTTTTGGAGGATTTTACTTATTAAACCATGGATTGTCTTTTTGATGATATCCATCTATAATTGGAAAAAAAAAAAAGAGAATATATCAAGATTTAGATAGAAAGCATTGAGTATCCGAAAAGAATGCATGCCTAACATTTAATATTTAAATGTCAAATCTATTCTCAAAATTTCAAAAAAAAAAAAACAAAGAAAGAAATTGTGGGTTGGTATTTGATATTTGGAAAATCAATAAAGAATTGGTCTAATTGGTTCATATTTTGCTACTTATAAACATAGGCAGAGCTTCATCAGAGGATAGAGGGATAATGCCCCCTCCTCAAAATTTTAAAATTTTCTTTTATATATATAATTAAAAATTATGATAAATATTTTTCATATAATTTTAATTTTTATTTCCAAAATTTTGAAAATTTTTTATATATAGTATAATTAAAAATTATGATAAATATTTTTTTTCTATATTTATTTCGTCTGCATAAAATTCGGAATCAAAACTTGGTCGCTGTCCATAAAGACTCCATTTCTTAAGTAAATTAATTTTTGCAAAAATACAATATTAGGTGCAATAATGTCACTATCATTGACTAAATCGATTAAATTATATGTAGAAATTTATGTGCTTGTGGACATGAATAAGTCACATTAATCAATATATTAGGTTACCATAGTGGAATATTCTTAGATGATAAACCCCTTTCTTATTTAATTTTATGACTTTTAAAACTTCATAATATATATATATATATATAGTATTTTTAGCTAAAATCTTTATTATAAATTTTAGAGAAAATTATTATTTAATATCGATAATTTGACATAATACACTAATATATTATGATATTTGAAAACTATACAACTTACCTCATATGGTTTGATATGATATACTTGTACTCCTGATATTTGAAAATTATACTATTTTTCCTCTAAAATTTTGATATATTGCACTAGTACTCTTTGTAAGTTGATTTATTGTACTAGTATCCCTTAAGTTTGATATATTGTACTGATATTCTCCTAAGTAAAAGTGAATATTTTTTCTTACTAATGGTGAATATTTTAAAATTTAACAAAATGACTATATAATTTAACATAAATAAATAGGAAAAATAATATAATTTTTAAATCTAAAAAAATATTAACATATTATGTCAAACTGCACAAGGTAAATAATAATTTTTCTGAAATAAATTTATGAATTTGTTATGTAGAAAATATCTATAGTATTAAATACTCTCTCCGTCAAGAAAAGATAGACATATATTCTATTTTTATCTGTTTGAAATTATGAGTTATTTTCTTTTTTTTGAAGTGTAATTATTACGCTCAATTATAATTTTATCCGTAATCATATATTCCATTGATATTATTTCATCACTCATATCAATAAAAAATTATTTTTTTCTAACTATTGTTTTAAATTAATCTTAAAATTTATTAGCATTTATAAAAATATTATGGAGTATTAATTTGAATTGCATTTTCAAGATAATAATTAATGGAGGCCATTTTTGGAAAATATCAAGTAAAAACTATTAATTTAACTAAACTAACTAATTTTCTTAATATATGTATAAAATATATCTGAGCCTATTTTTTCCAGACGGAGAGAGCATGACTTTTGCTTTTTTTTTTTTTAAATTTCACTTTTGCGGGTGAATTATGTCAGTAGTACCCTAATTATATAAATTGTAACAACTCAATATCTCAAATATTATTTATAATACAAAAATACATCAATTATGTAAATTGTAACAATTCAATATTTCAAATATTATTTGTAACAAAAAATCCGTCAAGAAAAGATAGACATATATTCTATTTTTATCTGTTTGAAATTATAAGTCATTTTCTTTTTTTGAAGTGTAATTATTACGCTCAATTATAATTTTATCCGTAATCATATATTCCACTGATATTATGTCATCACTTGTATCAATAAAAATTATTTTTTTCTAACTATTGTTTTAAATTAGTCTTGAAATTTATTAGCATTTATAAAAATATTATGGAGTATTAATTTGAATTGCATTTTCAAGATAATAATTAGTGGAGGTCATTTTTGGAAAATATCAAGTAAAAACTATTAATTTAACTAAAATAACTAATTTTTTTAATATATGTATAAAATATAACTGAACCTATTTTTTCCAGACGAAGAGAGCATGACTTTTGCTTTTTTTTTTTAAATTTAACTTTTGCAGGTGAATTGTGTCAGTAGTACTCTAATTATATAAATTGTAATAACTCAATATTTCAAATATTATTTATAATACAAAAATACATCAATTATATAAATTGTAACAATTCAATATCTCAAATATTATTTGTAGATCACTTATATCAATAAAAATTATTTTTTTCTAACTATTGTTTTAAATTAGTCTTGAAATTTATTAGCATTTATAAAAATATTATGGAGTATTAATTTGAATTGCATTTTCAAGATAATAATTAGTGGAGGTCATTTTAGGAAAATATCAAGTAAAAACTATTAATTTAACTAAAATAACTAATTTTTTTAATATATGTATAAAATATAACTGAACCTATTTTTTCCAGACGAAGAGAGCATGACTTTTGCTTTTTTTTAAAAAAAATTTAACTTTTGCAGGTGAATTGTGTCAGTAGTACCCTAATTATATAAATTGTAACAACTCAATATTTCAAATATTATTTATAATACAAAAATACATCAATTATATAAATTGTAACAATTCAATATCTCAAATATTATCTGTAACACAAAAGTATCTCAATTTTTATTTTATAACTAAATAGTATTTATATTTTCAGCTATTAGAGCTCGTTTAGTACTGTGTTTAGAAAAACGCTTTTAGGAAAAAAATTGTATTTTTAACTATTTTTTAGTTTTGAAAACTGTTTTTGAATATAAGTAAATAAATAGATATTTTTCTATAAGCAGATTTGAAAACAAACAATTCATACAAATTTAAAAAAAAATTAGTCAATTAAATAAAAAAATTCAAAATATATTTTTAGAACAATTAACAGTAATCTCAAATACCTTTTTAGTCTCTCTAATAGAAATATGATATGAAATATTTATAAAAATAAAATTAATTGTAATACCTAGTTAATAAAATTGAAATTTATCTAATGTGAATATTATAACAAATTTTATTTTTAGTAAAATTTATTTGAGTGGATATTTCATGTCACACTTATATCAATTAAAGACGAAAGTAATATTTAATTATAAAATTAAAATTAAAATATTTTATATTATAAATAATTTTTAAAATATTGAACTGTTATAATTTAAATAATTTTATATTATAAATAATTTTTAAAGTATCGAATTATTATAAATTATATAATTTATAAATTATATAATTTTATGTATGGTGCGTGTAATTTACCCAACTTTTGCTCTTGTATTAGGAGCGCGCGTCACGTTGCAAAAGAACCAAATATGGTCAACAACCCCCAAATTATGCAAACCCCATGTGACCAGTCTTGTGATTTCAGAATTTTATATAAAAAAACCTGCCCTACTTGTTTTTTAATTTATATTAATAAAAATAATACATTAATAACGTGTAAATAAAACTACTATGTTTGTAAAATATTCAAATCAATTTAATGAACTTAATTCAAAAAATTATCCATAAACTGAATATTCAAAAGAAATTCATAAATATATATATAATTTTTATGTTTTCTTTACATATTAATTTTTATTTTTTATATTAAAATAAAATCATAATAAATTCGTTTGAAATTATTTATTTTAAATAATGAATGTAACATTTGAAAATTTTAATTTATTTATCTCAAAAAATTGAATTTATTATTTAACTTACATTTTACAAAAACAAAATGAATTTAAAAACTATTTACTAGTTAACTTATACAATTAAAAAGCCCAAAGAGCCCAAAAAAGAAAAAAGTCATACTTCCACTTAAAGTCTTAAACAAAGCCACCTCTCCTAAATTTATTCAGATTTTCCCTTTCTTCTTCCCACACCACCAAACTAAACCCTCTTCTATTCTCCTCTTCTCCCCTTCCTTCGTTTGTTTGCTCTTTCTCCTGAAATCTCAACCTTTTTCTCTTCATTCATTGCTCTGTTCACAAACCCATCTTCGTTTTAATCTCGTCTTCCCTTCCCCTCTCAATTTGCCACAATGGGCAAGGGTGGATCTCTCAGCGACAGTGTTATCAAGAAGATCCTTCTCTCCTACACCTATGTCGCCATCTGGATCTTCCTCTCCTTCACTGTCATTGTTTACAATAAGTACATCCTCGACAAGAAGATGTACAATT
>CATIWF010105999.1:0-20798 GCA_949630135.1 Balakata baccata | reverse complement strand
TCTATGGAAAGGTTCGTAGTCAAACCACTGACTTTCCGGTCAATTAGGGATCATGATGTGTTGCTAGATACCGCTCATGATTTGCTTAAATTATTTGATAATTTAAGTGGCCAACATAACCGGGAACCTAATGGGTCACACACTTTGGAGATGTAAAGAATGAGCAAAATGGCTTAGAATGAGATCCAAAATATGAGAAAATTATTTTGAGTCGGTTCGCGATAAGATCGTAGAAAAAAATCGCTCGGAGGGGTTGACGGGCGCGTGCCAGTGCGCAATAGCTGGCCAATGACCCTTAAATTGGCCCTTAATGGTCATTACTATCTATAACCTCCCATTTTCTCCTCTCTTCAATTTGGATCTACTTTTTTTATTTTTTTTGGATGTAAAAGACCCCAAAAGACAGAAAATAGATAAGAAAAAATTTTTGAAGGAAAATTTTTTTTTGGAGACAACAAGAAAATTAAAGAGTTTAATTTTTTTCTCATATGAACATACATCATTGCTAGCACTTTGAGGTATGTTCAAGCCATCTACCTAGTGGTTTCATCCTCTCATCTTCACGTGGATATGGTTAAAGATAATTCAAGATTAGATTGTTGTGGTTTGCTACAACCCAATAAGGTGAGAAGTTAAAGAAAAATTAAGAAATTATAAAGGTATAAATTTTGAATTTTCTTTAGTTAAATTAGTTTTAATTGGCACATGTATAATCATTTGATTCAGGTTTTAAAAATTTTTATTTTCTGCTGCGTTATATATATGTGATACATGCTCAAAACCTTTCAGATTTGCCATGAGTTGTAGATAGTCTCTAGTCGTTTGCTTCCCTCTTGTGATCATTAAGGTGTATTTTCCCTTTAACCGACCTTTTCACCCAAGACACATTACAACCTCATAAAGACTTCGAGATAGGTATCTTGATAGTATTATGAGTAATGGGGATTGGATTAGAGTCCAAACTTATGGAAGTGGCTGTTTTGCTTTGAATGAGGGATTTGTTGAATAATAACCTATACACTTAAGAGATTGAGCGACATGTAAGGACAAGTGTAGGGGAATTTCATGCATCTTCCTCTTGATGTGTGCAATTAACTAGCTTAGTAGGATTACTTACATATTTGTTTGGAAAGTGTGATATGATCATGCTAAGTTGTGTTTGATTACGAGTACGAAATTGGAATTAAGTTTGGGTGGACATAATTGCTTTTAGAGCTTACATTTCGAGTATTATGGGTGCGTTAGTGAAGCTTAGGACGATTGACGATTGGGTGAGGTGTAGAATGGTTTGTTTGTATTGTGAGTCGAACATGTTATCACCTTTCATGCTTAGAAGTTGCTTGGGAACAAGCAATGGCTAAGTGTGGGGTAATTTGATATGATGTTGAGTTATAATATTTATTACATATGTTTGATGTTGTTTGCTGTTAGTTTTCTTTAGATTTAGTTTCTTTTGATTATGTTTTTGTTTGTGTAGGTAGTGACACTAAAAAAGAGGAATCTCGGAGCCATTCAGGTTAAATTGAAGCCTGGGAAGGCTAGAAGCGAGAAACGAGAAGTTGCGAGCATAATTCAGTAGAGCAGCAGACTGCACAGGTATGCAGTTATAGGACATTACACACTGTGCATGACCTATACAGGTAGTGCAACCCGTGCACAGCAAGGTGAAGTATTGGTCGTGTAGGGTGCATGGGCGTGCATTTTCTTCAAGCCAACTACTGTGCACAACCCATGCACAATCATAAGTTGTAGTTTCACATTTTTTTATTGACGGTTCGACCATGGATTATGTGGGCACGTGTTTTGTAACTCAATTTCTATTAGTTGTGACCTCTTTTTGATGTGTAATTAGTAAATAATAGGGGACTAAAAAGAGAGTTTTTAGGGAGATTGGACTTTTTGTAAATTTTTGGGGAGATTGGACTTTTTATAATTAACCTAGGTATAAAAGGGAATTTTAAGGGAAAATCAAGGACAGACTTTGGGGTGACGAATTGAATTCATTTTTTAGTGATCAAAGGTACGTCTGAAGAGAATTCGGAGGCCATTAGATCTTATTGCAGCAACCACATGTGTTTAGCTAGGAGTTTAGCTTAGAGTTCCTTCTATTTAGGGACTAAAGCTTGGATCTTTGGAAGACGACAACTAATTGTTCAAGAGGATTCCGAGTTTACACTTCTTAGGGAGTTTTGAATTTATGTTTTTAATTCCTTATTGTTGTATTCATGTTTAATTCAAGTATAGTTATGAACTTGATCATAGTAGTAGCCATGCTTGGCTAATTCCTTTGTTAGGTGTTTGGTAGCTGTCTAGAATGTTATAATTTCCCCTCTATTGAATAAAGTTAAATTCTTTACATCTTCAATTGCTCTTAATTACTTTCATTTGAATGTATGATTAGTCATCTTGCGTTTAAATTGGAAGGAATATCTTAGGGTTTTGTTATTAGACAAACAATCTATAACTTGACCTAAAAATTGATTTAGACATTAATTGTGTCATTAGTTTAGTAGTTAATAATTATAGCAAGAGTTGACAGAATTAAACTTTACTGGGATTAATTGGATACGAGGAAGGGATTGCAGACTAGGGACACTTGTCAAACGCCTAATTTATCGCAATGATTGAATCATAATCGTTTTCATCGCTTTTCAAATATTTTATTGTTTTCAATTTAGTTAATTAATTTTACAATCATCAAATCGTAGTTAGAGTATTTAGGATCAATAAGTTGTGTTATTGGCAATTTAGGGGAAACTTGGAATGTAAGCTGAGCAGTTTCTTGTGAGATCGACATCGGGAGTGAACTTGTTATTCTACAGTAGTTCGTACACTTGCAAGTACAAACTTTATCACATCATATTTTCTCTATAATTTGACATAATACACTAGTATGCTCTTGAAGTTTGAAAAATATACAATTTGCCCCCTTTATTTTATTTCTAATAAACTATATAGTTATGTTAAATTTTAAGACATTTATCGTTAGTAAGAAAAAATATTATCTTTTGCTCAGAGAGAGTACTAGTACAATATGTCAAATTTCAGAAAAGTATTAGTACAATAAATCAAATTTGCAATGGAGTGTTAGTACAATATATCAAAATTTGGGCTAATTGCACAAATGGTATCAATTCTTATCACTTTGTTACAAATTAGTACAAAACATTTTAATTGTTACAAATTGGTACAAAACATTTTAATTGTTACAAATTGATACCGAACTTTTTCACTTTATTATAAATTGGTATCAAACCTTTCAACAATATTATAATTTGGTACCAAAGTTAAAATTCTAGTAAAAAAAGCTAACGTGGCATGTTGACCGACTAATGTGGTATGTTGGCATGCTAATGTGGAACGACCATATGCTAACATTTTATTTTGTTTGACTAGAATTTTGACTTAGTACCAAATTGTAATATTTTTTAAAGGTTTGGTACCAATTTGTAACAATTAACAGGTTTGATACCAAATTGTAATAAAGTGAAAAAGTTTGGTACCTGTTGCACAATTATCTCATCAAACTTTCAGGGAGTAAATAGTATAATTCTCAAACCTCAGTGACACTAATGTATTATGCCAAACCGCATTGAGTAAATTGTATATTTTTCAATTATCATAGGATACTAGTGTATTATGTCAAGGTAAATAGTAATTTTCTCTAAAAAAAATATATTTAATTTAGGATTTACACCCATTTAACTTATTGTAATTTTTCTTGGAAGTTTTTGCCCATACCCTGTTTGACATTGATGAGAAGCTCCAAAAGATAGGATATCGAATCATAGGTTGTAGCTCCTTCCTTTGGATGTTTGTAGTTTCTGCTGTCTTTTTTCTTTCGTTGTCAGCGATATGGAAATATACCGTAGAAGGGGTTATATATTGTCTGTCTGGTTCTCATGGCTCTGGTGGGAAATGTGTTTTTTCAAAATTTGGGGAGTCAAATGACGTTGTTAAGGATAGATGAGAAAAAAAAAAAATTTCAACATCACAGCAAAATTTTCCCTTCAACTTTCAAATAAAACAAAATCTCTCGACCGATAAGTCAAGAGTTTCTTTCTTTATTGTATTTTATCAAAGTAGAAGAAATTTCCTTCATGCAGCAAGCTAAGAGTTTCTTTTGAACAATGATTACTAGTGTAGAAACCAAGCAGTAATTGGTGTCTTTCTTCATTGAATCCCACTTCTTAAAGAGACATGAAATTATAATTGCAAATAACTGAAGCTAGAAAGTGATCAACCACGGCTCTAAGCTGCCAGCAACTTAGTTGTGTGGATTAAAATGATTGCCACTGCATGTGATGAACAGTAAAAATACTGTTTCGATTGTTAGGTTTGAAATTTGCTGATTGTCTTCTTCATTCGGATTTAGATTCTTGGTGATGGGGACCTAAGCGTGAAGGTGAACATCAAGGCTCGTGCATTTTCAGCATCAGCCAAGGAGAAGCTTCAGGCGGCTGGTTGTTCTCTTACTGTATTACCCGGTCGTAAGAAGTGGGTGAAACCTTCAGTTGCTAAGAACCTAGCTCGAGCTGAGGAATACTTAGCAAAGAAAAAGGCTGCAGCTGCTGCATCCAAGCCAGCATCTGTTTGAACAACTTTTCATTCAATTTTACACTACTTGGTAATGTAAAATATCATTTGGAGATAAACAGCAAGGTATTCTTTCTTTTTTTTTTCCCTTTAGGTTGCACACTTATTTTTTTGTTTGTATGTTTATTAATTCAATGTCCTTCTGTATTCTTGCGTGTTGTTGTTTGAGGATAGCTAATCTTTTCCCTAAAGTAGCTATAGTCATGTGGAGAAAATACCAATTCAAATCATGGAAAATTACTATTTATTTATAAAATTTGATGTATTATACCAATATTTAATAAAATTTAAAAATTATATGATTTGTCTTTTTACATTATCTCTATTAAATTATAATTATTTTCTTAAAGTGTAAGACATTTACTGTTGAAAAAAATATACATCAAATCTCATTTGATGAATAGTAATTTTTTTTTACCATTTCATTACAATATAAAATCTTTTAACAAAAATATAATAGAAGAATATATTAATAAATATAATAAAATAGAGGGAAATAATGGAATAAATTTTGAACTTCATTGGTACAATATTATTAAACATTAGAAAATAAATGGTAATTTTTGCTTCAAATTAAATTTTGGGCGTCAATGATTTTTAATACTTATAATGTCAACATCCTGCATTTAAAATTTGGAGAATATGAATCTCAAAATTAGAGGATTAACAAGAGTCAACATTATTTGATCAGATTCAATATCTTGTCACATCGGATTTTGCTTACACTTAATATTGGTGTTTGACGCAATTAACTTTAGATTGATGAATTCGTCGCATGTCAATTGGTGGGTGGCAAAAAAAAAAAAAAAGAAAGAAAGATGTCATTCCAATTCTCTTGCAATTTAGAGCTGAATCATTTGGAATTATTCCCCAATTTGACAAAGAATCAATCCATCAAAGCCTTCTTTTAAGTAAAAATGCTTGGTGGGTCACCCAACCTTCTTTTTTTTTTACTATTTTTAATTTGATATTGAAATTAGTCGGATCAATTTAAAATATATTGGATATTATTTTATAAATTAAAGTATTTTTTCAGAAATTTTAAAATAAATACAATTCGAATAAAATTACTAATTAAATTGAAAGTAATCTTACTTTCTAAATTGGATGACCCACCAAGCATTTTCACTTACAGTTGAACGACAGGGCTTTGATGGATTGATTCTTTGTCATCAAACTTCAATAATTTTCTTTCACAAAATTGCAAGACGTAACTTTGACGGATTCAAAACAAAATAATAATTATATTAAAGTTTAGCCGCCTCAGCCAAAGTTAATTGCATTTAGAAAACAACTTGATTATGTAAAAATATGAAAAGGACCCTCAACCTGAAAACACCATGACACTAGCTGGTAATATGATGTTGCCCTTGTCTTGATTAATTTTTGTCTCATAATTGACTTATTATAATGGCAACACGTGGCAGCTTCAAAATAAGGTCACATGTTAAGAATGATTGGCTGTTGCCTACAGTTTTAAATATTTTCTGATTAGTTATGTTAAGAGCTGAATATTTTTTTTTTAGTTATTTTTTAAAAATTTATTGTATTGATAGAGAATACGATACAATTCAATTTAATATTATTACACTAATATTATACGCAAAACTGTTATTTAAAACGACATTATTAGGAACTTTTTGTATTTGTCATTAACATGTTATCAAAAAGATGTGAAATAGTGTTCATTTTTCTTTATAAAGTTTTGAGTTCGTTTTTTAAATATAAAATAATTTTAAAATTTGGTATAAAATGTTTTAACTCAAAACTAAATTACTGAATAGTTAAAAAAAAATTGAGATACCGATTATGTGAATTTACACATGAGCAGAAATTTGAAGTTGAAGTAGGAAGATGGACAGGGAAACAACAAAAATTGTGGGTGACAAAATTTTCACATTATTGATATATGAAGATGACAAATGCTTATAATTATAGGCAAATTTAGATTATTTTAAGATATAACGGTATGACACAATTATTAAGCCTAGTCAAAATCTTGAAGTTTAATTTTTTTTTTTTTTTTAAAAAAAACCAAGTAGATAAGAAAATAGCAAAATTTTAATTTTAGGGAACTGGACAGCAATAAATTAATTAGTTTGTTTCGTGTTACACTGGACATCCGTTGATCTATTCTGGGAAAATTGATAATTCTCTTTTATTAAGTTAATTTCTAGAATGAGTCAGATATTTAATTAGCATAATTAATAAGCATATTTTCTCATATATAGTTTTGAAATTACAAACTGCAAAATCCCAGTAGAAGATGTCTTTGTAATTTTGTACTTAATGAAATCGTAGATAATGTTTATTCCGTCGGTTCCACTTTTAAATATTATTTGATATTTTATACAAATTAAAAATATATATATCATTATTAATCTTATAAACTTTTTTAAGTAAATTTATTTTAATATTTTTTTTATCAATCTTCTAAAAAAAAAGTGTATATTTTTATTATTATGAATAAAAAATTTGCGGCAGAAACAAAAAAGAGGAGAGTGATGGGCAATTAGGTAATCGCATAAAAGGAAAGCGTAAAGAAAGGCTGTAATCGAGCCGAACTAAACCGAATATTTATGAATTCGAGCTCGACTAGTTTAAATATATCAAAGGCTTGAGATTGATTCTAGTTTTGATTGTTAAGCTGGAGCTTTGCTCATTTAAAAATTATTGAGTTCGCAAGCGACTTGAGCTCGGTTCGTGAAAATTTCGTTTATTATACTTAACGAACTAAACTTGAGTTCAGCTCGTTAACAAATAAAGACAAAAACTCGAACTCGGGCTCGGCTCGTTAATAAATAATAATAAAAGTTTGAGTTCGAACTCGAATTCGATAACAAAATATAATATAAACAAGCCTTTAAACATTCGTAAGCTCTTAAATGAATACATTCGTAAGCTTTTAAATGAATATGTTCACAAACTAATAAACCAAACAGTATCAAATTTGAGCTCGAATTTGAGTTTGAATTCAGCACGTTAAGCTTAACAAATAATTTCGAATAAATTTTTTTTCAAATCGAAATCCGAATAGTTAGCGAGTGAATTGATTCATTTAAATCCCTTTTAACAGAGACAAGACTTTGAAAGCACCGAAGAGGCAAATACCAATTACCAATGGAAAGGCAGAATCAAAACCTAATCGAACAAAATGAGTTTCAAAAAAAGAAAAGCAAATCAATATTAAAACAAAGTGAGTTGACAAATTGGAACGATAATAGAGAATTAAATAAATTTTGAAAAGGAAATTCTACGTGATTCGGTTGATTAAAAATTTTAAAATTTTTTCGAATAATTTAGATTCCTGTTTCACTATCTCTCTTTCTTTTCCAATTTATAATTGATAACAAAAATTAATATAATAAATAATGGCAACTTGAGTTGATATATTCAGACATAGACATATGTCCTTTTTATTCCTAAGATAACAGCCCCTCGCCAGCTTTGTTTCTTCGTAACCACACCTTCCACGTGCTTACCTTAATTCTGTTCCGTTCGTAAAAAAAAAATATGAGAATAAAAATAAGTAATTTTTATTATTAATATTTAATTAAAAAAATTATAGAAATGAGAATGAAATTTTTCTATTAATAGAAATTATCTATTTTTCTTATAATTATTTTTTCTAATTTTTTAATATAATTTTAATTAATGCTAGAAGATATTTATAACAATTATATAATTTTAATTTATTTTTTTAATAATAATAAAATTAAAAATAGTATATAATTTAAGTTCAAATAATTCAAAAATAATTTTATATTTTATTTTAAAAAATAATCATTTATAAATTATATTTTAAAATAAATATATTATATAAATGTGATAATTTAACTAAACGGTAAATATATATAAATTAATTTTTATTATCATTTTCATTTCTTAGTAAATAAAAATAGATCAAACAATATATTAAAATCAATTATTCAAATTTTTATTATTTTTCGTTCCAATTCTCATTCTCATTTTTCAACCAAACATCTTCTTACGCCATTTCTAACCCAAAACTCTAAATTTGGAACAATTTTTATACCAAAATCCATTCATTTCAACACAAAAGTATTATTTCATCTCCAACTTATTCTCTCTAAATATTACACCAAAAGAATATTCTTTAGAATACCATATTTTCTTTCTTCTAATTTAATTGTCAACATTTACATTAACTTTCTTTCTATAATAATTATTAATTATTTAATAATTTTCTTTCTTTCTAATCAATATCAATGATTATTTAATAATTATTAATTTAATAAAATATTTATTTTATTAATTTGACAAAAATTTAATTATATAATTAATTAGAAGTTAAAAAGTTATTTTACTATGTAATTTAATGAGACATTAAAATTAATTTAATTAGATATTAAAATTGATATAAAATAGCACAAATCATTGTATTAATTATTATATTATAAAAAGATAAAGTATAAAATATAATATTTAACATATTAGAACACATATTACAATATATTAATTAAAACAATATGTAAAATTGATTATTATATTATGAAAAATATAATTGATTATTAAAATTGAAAAATATATAAAATTAATTATTATATTATAAAAAACAAAAAAAAATATTTGGGCTCCATTTTTTGATATATGAATAGTGTAACTCAAAATTAAGAGATGCAATATTCAAAGCTCTAAAAATGAAGCAAAGTTTGGAGGTAGGTTGGAGTCAGATTTAGATCAATTCAACTCCCAAACTTGGAATTACTGAGTATAGTTGGAGATGCCCTTAGAACAATAGTAATGACACTTTTTTTTATAACAATCTCTAATCCTTAGTTCATGATTAATTATTGAAAATAGATAAAATTTTAAAAATAAATTTTATTTTTTCTCCCTTTTTCCATTATATTCCAATTGACTTATAAAAAATAAATTTGATTTCATTCTTTGACTTTTTTAATTATTAATGAAATTGTTTTTTTGAATTTTATTCATATTTTTATTTTAGAGTAGAGCTGATATTTTGAAATACGAAACAATTAAACGATATAGAATTAAACGAATATGAATTTAAGTTTAATGGATATGAATCATACTTAATCAATATAATTATAAATGAATTTTATCTACTTAACTTGTTAAGATATAAATAAATATAATTAATTATTAATATATTACACAACTTATAAATAATTTGAGAGTGAAAAATAATAAAAAAATTATTTATTATTTATTTAAAAATTAAACTATGCAAGTTTGAGTCTTTTGACTTATGAGGGACTATAAATATAAACTTATACTTACAACCCTAACCAGCTAACCCTAAAACTTAAATCAGAAATTTCTTCTCTCAGCCGCCAACCACCGAACCTATTTGTTCCCTTCTTCCGATCTCTTGCAACCCACCATCGTCCTTGCATTTTCCTCCTCCGTCCGACTCTGCTCCTCGTCTCCGCCTCCTCCGTCTTCGTGCGTCTTTCACTCACCACAGCAGGCCAGCACAGTCTCGAGAATTCCTCTGCTTGCGACGCAGGGATAGATGTGGCCAAAAAACTCTTAGCGTTCGAGGTTGTTTCCTTTGGCTTCTTCCTCTTCTCATCCTTAATCGCTCAAGGCTTGAAACTGGCCATCAACTTGTTGAACAATAAAGATGTGGATGAGGCGTTCAGGGCACACATCATTCTAAAGGTATTGAGAAAAGGGATGATGGTTCTTTACATGGTGAATGTGATTGAGATTCGGTTGGGAATGTTGTCTTGTGGGAGCAAGAATGTTGTTCATGGTGTTACAGCTCTGGTTCTTCTGGTTTCTTCTGCTCTGTTGATTTATATTGGCAATTTGGTAGTTAGGGAATATAACTGCTGAGTTTGCTTCATTAATATTCTTTCTTACTCTTTTTAAAAGATGATAATATAGATATTTTATATCTATAATTATATTTTTCTAAATTTTATAAGAAAACTTTAAACGAATATTTATAATGGAACGGAGGAGTACTGTATTTCCAAAAATTAAAGCATTCTAAATTTTTATTACATATACATGATATCAAAGCTCCTTTTATTTCATTTTTTTTATTTTAAATTATTTTATTTATAAGAAAGATAATTAAACGATTTATAAAAATTCAGTATCATTTCAATTATACTAATCAATTGTTTTAATTTATTGAAGTATATAGTTATTATTATTATTAATTATAGAGGATAGAATTACAAAAAAAAAATGAATGGACGGAAATATAAAACCATAGGACGCTCCTTCCTTCCCCATCCATTCACAATCATCTTTTTATCTTTACATTTTTTTATTTTTTCTATATTTTTTTAATATGAATAATCTCAAAATTCTTTTTTTTTTATTTTTTAATTCAGACTATAAAATTATTAATTTAATAATATGGGACCATCGCACTTAATATCATTCTATGTATGTATGTATATAGTTATATAAATAAACTGTTGAATTTAATGAGTAATTTGGATTGAAAAATTTTAAATGCCAGATTTTAAATAAATTTAATCAAATTTATTATTTAATTATTTAACAATAGTCAAATTTTATAGATTTTGGAAAAAAATATAATCTATAAAAATCTTTTATTTGAAGGATTTTAATTTTCTATCATTACCTAATAAAATTTAAAATTTATAAATTGATAAATTTTTTTTATTCTAAAATTATTTTTACTAAATTATTAATATTTTAAAACTATTATTAATAATTATTTCTACTAAATTATTAATATTTAAAACTATTATTAATAATTATTTCTAATAAATTATTAATATTTTAGAAGTATATAGTTGTTATTATTGTTATTATTATTAATTATAGAGGATAGAATTAAAAAAAAAATGAATGGACGGAAATATTAAACCATAGGACGCTCCATACTTCCCCATCCACTCAATCATCTTTTTATCTTCACATTTTTTTTTAATATTTTTTTAATATGAATAATCACAAAATTCTTTTTTTTTATTTTTTAATTCAGACTATAAAATTATTAATTTAATAATATGGGACTATCGCACTTAATATCATTCTATGTATGTGTATAGTTATATAAATAAACTGTTGAATTTAAAGAAAAGTTTGGATTGAAAAATTTTAAATAATTTATAAATTTATATCAAATTTATTATTTAAAAATAGTTAAATTTTATAGATTTTGGAAAAAATATAATTTATAAAAATTTTTTATTTGAAGGATTTTAATTTCCTACTATTACATGATAAAATTCAAAATTTATAAATTGATAAATATTTTTTATTCTAAAATTATTTTTAATAAATTATTAATATTTTAAAATTATTATTAACCATAAAAGGTAAAAATTATTTTTTTAATTTCATCTAATTGCTTTATTATTATTATTATTTTCAATAATATAATATTAATATGTATTAAATTATTAATAAAAAATATTATTAGCAATATAATTAAATATTATAATGTATAATATTTTTATTTTTTATTTATAAAATAATTAATTTTTTTAAAAAAATTTAAATATATAATAAAATTGATTGTATATATTTAATTAATAATAAAATTAAAAATTAATTATTAAATCTATAAATTATAATCATTAAACTAAATATAAATATAATAAAATATAAATATAACAGGAATTACATTCAAATTTTATAATATATGTAATTAAAAACTATAGTTTTATAAGATATGTGAATTTTAAAATTTTTTTAATCTATTGGCTTTATATAATTTTTCTAATAAAGATATTTAGAGTTAAATTACAAGTCGTAAGTCAGAAAATAAACAAAATAAATAAAGAAAGAAAGATTTAAATAGCTAAAAAATAAAAAATCACATTCGTGTGCAGAGTATCCTGCCGACCACTGAACCAAACAAAAACCAACCAGATCGCAACAGCCACGTGTCGAACAAAATTAGCTAGTCTATCTCTATAAGATTTACTCCTCACCCCGTTCTTCCACGAAACGACCTCGCTCTGGTGACTTCACATCGATAGATATTTTTCTTCATCTTTGATATCGATAGATATTTTTCTTCATTCGGTTAGTAATTTATTATTATTATTTTAAAAAAAAAACTGTGGTGCTAATACCGATGAGATTTCTCCGGAGGCACCGCCTGCGTGAGGAAATAAAATATTACTAAAAAGTTAAACAGACACTAAGAAAGAAAATTTTATTAATATAATAAATAAAGGAAAGTGAGAGAAAGTAGTTGTTGGTAGTACCGTCTTCATTATTCCATCTGTGTGAAGAAGGTTTGATTGGGTTTGAATTTTAGAAAAAAAAAAAAAAAATTTATTTTTGATTTTTTAATATTTGGAAAATTATTTTTAATAAAAATAAATAAATAAATATTTTTTAATAATAAATTTATAAAAAATTAAAAAAATTTAAAGTCTGATTTTACGATATGCAACCGCAATTCCTAACACCAAGCGCTCCCCCTCTCTCTCTCTCTCTGCTTCACTTTTTTATTCATATTTTTATTTTTTTCAATATATCTTTCTCTGTCTTTGTCTCCTTTTATTTTATATTTTTATTAATTATTATTATATCTGTGTATGGCTGTGCTGTTGCCCAATACCCAAACGACTTTTCTCTCTCTATATAATTTTCTTTTCTTCTCTTTCCGTTGATTCTCTTGTCCTTCTCCTTCTTTCCTCTTCAAATTTTTCTTCTTTCACTTCTCTTCTTCGTTTCATCTTCGTTTCTCTTCGTTGTCTGCTTCTCTTATTTCCTTTTCTCAACATCCCGAATTTTTTCCTTTTCTGTTTGTTTTTATAAAAATCGAATCAAATATAGCAACGCTCAAGCAAAACTCCTTCGTAGGAGGAAAAGAGCTGTACAGTTGAGCTACTTAGGTATATATCTGTTGTTTGAATATCTTGAATTTGATTTCAGATCTATGATTTTGGCTAAATTTTGGAAAAGACTAACAGATCTTGGCCTTTTGAGTTGAGAATTTTTGCGAAATCTCTGCTCTTTTTTTTTTCCCCATGTTCAACGTTCAATGAGAACGTTTTCGTTGAAATATTTAGGAAAAAACGTCCTGCTCTGGAAAATAAATTTCGAGATATGGTGTCAAGTTGTCAAGCTGGCAAATCGTTTATTTATTTGTTTAATTTTATCTTTTGTAATTTATAAGGCTATTAGCTATTTTTTGACTAGATCTTGATGTTGAAGTTATCTAAACACGCGTTAGATCTGTTGTAATAGTAATATTTCGAAGGCTAAAAATTTCTGTTGGTTAATTTTCCAGGACTTTTCTTCTTAGCGATTTTCGCAAGGCTAAACGAAGAGGATGAATCAGTGTGTGATCCAAACAAGTTCCTTCTCCACGCGGGATGAGATTAGGAGCTCCGTCTCGGATCGGAGAGATTCGGTTGTCTGCCCCAAACCAAGACGTCTCGGGGTTTTCAGCGCCGCCGTTAATGACTCCCCTGTGCGGTCTCTCAGGTGGCATCTCAGGTAGTTTTTTTCAACCTCATATCGTTCTTTGAATTCTAGTTTCTACGAATTAGTTATGTTTCTAACTCGTTATCTTCTTCTCGAATTTCAGCCACCAAGCAGAGATTTGTGATTCAAAATCTGGAGCGGATCTTTTGGATGTCATCCTCACAAAGGTAATTTTCCCTATTTTGTTTTGGTTTCAATTTGAGCATATAGCAATTGAGATATTTCAACGGAACTGGAAAATTCTACAGCCGAACTAGGGACCATAATTAAAATTGAAAAGGTCTATTTCTTTGAATAGTTGATGTCGTTATTGGCACCAAATAGCTTGTTTGCTCTAAATAATTAACTTCTTGTTGTTAATATATGAAGGGTGGTTATGGTGTGGAACAACCCTGTACACAAGTAGCCTCGTCGCCCCCTTTTTTTTGCGGGTCGCCGCCGAGCAGAGTAGCTAACCCATTAATTCAAGATGCTCGATTTGGGGATGAGGAACTCTTCCCTATTTCGCCGCATATGCCTATGCCGATTCCACCTGCTTCAGGTCTATCGTCCTCTCCCACTTCCTCATCGAGGAAAGGAGGCTGTGTTCGAGGAAATTTTGGAAACAAACCAGCAGTGAGAGTTGAGGGGTTTGATTGCCTTGACAGGGATCGCCGGAATTGTAGCATCCCTGCTCTGGCTTAGAAAACCCATTTTGATAAATACAGAAAAAAGGTACATAGTTAAAAAGGCAGAGCTACACAAACAACTTTGGTAGTATTGCATAATTTTGAAGTTCTCATGAGAGGGAAAGAAAAAGAAAGAGGGGGATCTTTTGCGTCTGTAAATATGTTTAAAGGTCCTCTTTTATGTATCTGTAAGTCAGATGAGTGGTTGTTAACAAAAATAATGGAGCTTTTAGAATTTTGTGTTTAGGTAAGAGATCAAGAGAGGATGGGAATTGAGTGAAGCTGAGAATAACAGTCTCTCTCGCTCGCTCGATCCCGTCTCATTGTAAGTAATGAGTCTCAGGTGAGAATGGATTTTTTTCCTTTTTATTTTTCTGTACTTTCAGGGTCCTGGAATTTCAATGAGCGGCATATGAAGGTTAAATTTGTATAAACATCAAAAGGTTGCATTGAGTCTATTGGAATGTAAATATACTTTTTTTTCTTTTAGAAAATTGAATGATTCTGTTCTTCCAATGTTGCAATCGTCATGTTCTTTTATTTCTGGTTACTTTTTGTATTCGAACCTGGTAAGTAAATATTGTTGGAAGTAGAGGATGATGATGCATATTTTTTATATTCGCTTATGAGTCACGCCAATTGTGAAAAAATGAAATTGGGGCCCTCAGAAAGCAGGGTTGATCCTCAATTGGCTCCCTTGTCTGTTTCCTCCAATGATCAACACTTGTACATGAGGATCTTTGCCTTGTTAAACCGCATCTATGGCATAAGAGTAGCTATAAAGCAGTGCGCAATGAAAAAAAGAAAGTCCTTTCATGCTTTATTTAAGCAAATTTTTTTATGATATATTGGTATTAAAGCGGAGCTTTCCTCTGAAATGTTTCTGACCTAAACAATGATTTCCTGGTAGGATCACCTTACCTAGGTGATTCGGGTTGTTGAGAACATGTTTTAGGTGTTTGATCCCTTCAACAGCCACCGGTGAATTTGTTGAATCAAAAGCCTAAACATGCCCGTCCTTTCAGAAACAAAAATTAGATTGACCAGATTCAAAGCTATTCGTGCTATATATTCCTATTGCTAACAGGATTATGGATGATGAATTAATTTGGCAATTAACATCCAATGGGAACTTTCACTGTGAAATTATTATAAATTGTTAGCAGAGCTTTCTTTTACTTAAAAGTTGTCCTCTGGAATTATATTTGGTGTCTTGATGTTGAACCTAAATTTAAGCTTTTTATTAGGAGGGCATTTAAAAACCAAATTGCTTGTAATGCTCTTCTAAATGATAAAGGCATGCAATAAATGATGTTGCGCACTTTGTTTTAAAGCACCTCCCTTTTCTATGTGACTCTGCCCTTGTTGTATGGTTTATCAGCAGTATGTCTTTCAAGCCTGGTATTGTGAATTTTCCTATTGATAACGGACACCGGACCTTTCGATCTCATGATCCGAAGGTCGCATGTTCGATCCACGCTCACCGCCCCAAATTGTAATTCCAGTCTCCAAACCTGTGTTCCTACAAGACTGAAGAGAGTAGAGGTTGTGGCTGTCCAGATTATTCCGGTGAGACCAATTCGATGCTTAAGTTAGTAAGTGGAAAAGAAGGTGGTAGACAAATAGAAAATAGAGTTGGAGTATTCAGAGTTAGCTTACCTTGCGGTTATGTTGCTTGAGGATTTTTATAGCATTCTTCCCTTATAATTGTCTTGTCAATTTGTATCATTCATTTTCTTAATATGATTTTTTTAGTCGGTATTTTCAGAATGAGATTTTGTTTCCTATAAGCAATCACACGTCAAGCTTAAGCTTGAGCCGCACACACATTAAATACACTTTACCTGTCACTTCTTAGCTCATTTAATGCGTCGCACAGGTATTAGTGATTTTGTTGTTTTGAGGGTTTCTTATAATGCCTGGTTTGAGTGATCTCACCTTCAAAGGATCTCTTGTAGTATGTGATCTATGTTATTTGGGAGGCCATCTATAGATCCCATAATACATAGATCAGACATCCATATTTATCATCAACTGATCTTGCATCTTTCTTATAGGTAATTTGATCCGTGTCTACTTTGTGGACCAATTGAACTACTGATCTTTCCTAATTTCGTAAGATAAGATTAACCGATCTATATTTATTAATTGGTGGCATACTATGTTGATAAATTTTGACAAATATGCTCGTCGGGATATCTTATCACATTGTGCTTATATTTAGTGTATGAGAAATAGGATGATGTTCTGGGATGCTCCAATTGATCATTGTTGCTAGAAGAGCTGATGCTAAGTTTGTTGATTCTAAGCAGAAGCAATTGGTGATGGACAAAGCTCAGCATGTTGTGGTTTAGGCTCAAGATCAAAGACGTATTCCTCGTTAGCAAAAGCTTTTTTTTTTTTACTTTTTTGGTGGAATTAGCAAAAGCTTATCTTTGTTTTGATTAAAAGACAAACTGAGGGAAAGAAAATATAAATAAATAAGGGGAATTTTTTTTTTTTTAAATGGTTTGCTTGCCTTGAAAAAGGAAATAGATGAAAAAAAAAAAGAGGGTTATAGTTAGGGGCGGAGCTAGGTTCTAATAGGTCAAAAAGCAAGTTTAAGTAAAAAGGAATAAAAAATAAAAAATATAAGTTTAGAATATAAAAATAAATTTATAACATTATTTATGAATAATAAATTTTAAAAAATAATATAAATTTAAATATTTTTACGTATATTTTAAAAAATAAAAAATAAAAATAAAAAGAGAGAGGCTATAATCTCTTTTTAAATGAATGTTATGACTTATTTCTAGTAAGAAAAGAAGAAAAACAGATAAACCTAACAAACCGCATAAAAGAAACGGTAGTCTGCATATGGCAAAGTGATAATTGTTGAGAGTACATTTATTAAAATGCATCATGATACGTGAATTCGATATACGAAATATATAAAATTAATAGATTAATATTGAATTTATATATAGATTTGTATTATAAATAGATCGACCTGTTTATGACACAATTCAAATCGTGTCGTGTCATGAATTGACACGCGGTTATAACATGTTCAATTTTTTGTATCGTGTCAATCTGATCCAATCCATTTTATAACACGTGTAAATTTATTAAAATATTAAGGTTAATAATGATCTGTGGTGCTTATATGGTCTGGAATCCCTCCTCCCATCAGTCTATCTTTTGGGATGGAAATAGATTCTGGACTTATATGGACCTAATTGGTATTAGAGTATTGGCGTCCGGTCCGTAAGTGATACGACATGAGCGTGATGGAGATTCCATATTGGAACCAACGCAATGATTTGTGATGCTTATATGCTCTTCCCATCAGCCTGACTTTTGGGGTGAAAATGAGTTCTGGGCCTAATATCGTATTGCGTCGTGTTAAATTATCCAAAAAATATAATTGTGTTGTGTCAGATTGTATTGTATCATGTTAAATAATCTAAAAAAATTTAATCGTGTCATGTTTATATCAGATTTTATGATCCAAATACGATCTAAAAATTAAACATGTTATATATATCATATTCATATGGTTTATTTAATTTTTATATCATATTTATATTATACTAATCGTATCATTAGAGTGAATGTACATACGACAATCCGTTTTAACACCCTAATAGAGAGGAGACGGCCCGCTTATTAAAATGTTTGGAATTAGGGGAGTTTAGAGTCCCAAAAGGCAAAATAAAGTTTTTAACAATGTTTTAATATGGCAGTTGGAAACTCGAAGAGTCAGGGAAAGCAGCAGAGCAGGCTGGCTGGCAGTGGCTGGCCCTCTCCCTCCTACGGCCACTAACCGTTTAGGAGCATGCAGCTCTATGGCTTTATCCTATCACGTGCCCCACCACTACCCTTTCATTGAGCTGAAAACTGGGCAAGTGGTAAATTTGACCAATCTTATCAAATCTGCCTTGGAATAATAATATTGAATATTTATATGTAAATACCCCTGGCCCTACTCTTTACTAGTCAACCTGCAACATGGACTGTACTATTTGCAGTCTATCACTGTTTGTTGGGTTCAACTTCTTGGAAAATAATAATAATTTATTTCTTTTTAATTTTATAAAATAATAATATTTTAAAATTATCTTCTTTTCTAATAATCATTTTTAAGAAATTATAGTTATTTTTATATTTAATGTGCCTATGATGAACAAATATTAATTACTATTTTTTAATTTTTTTTTCATGTGAACTTCATAATATTAAAGTGAAATATGTATTATTCAAAGGATGAAAAAAATAATATAAAGTTCCTATCATATTAAATACATTCAATGATGTTTTAATAAATAAATAAAAATTTTAAATAGATTCAATATATTATATAATTTATTGACTATTTATAATTTTTTTAAATATTTTATTGTTATAAATATAATAAATAATAGAATGAATTAATTTAAAGATAATATAGTGAAATGAATATAATGGATCTAAAAAAAAATCATGAATTTTCAGGGTGTATTAAAAATAAACTATATTTTTAATTTTTTAGTTAAATTAATAAATTTTTAATATTTTATCAATATAGATATTTCTACTAATTTAGTAGAAAGAATTATTAATGTATTTGAATTTTCTGACGAGTTAAGGGTTAACGAATGTTATTACTATCAAAATATTTACATTATATTTCTTATGAATAAATAAAATGTCTTTAAAACATTGATAAGTTAGCTATTTGGTCAATAAAAAAAATATTTTCGTTTGAAAGTTCAAACATGACAATAAATTTTTTATTCAAAATTGGTTAGAATATCTAAATTAATAAAATATTAAAAATACATTTATTTAATTGAAAAAAATAAAAGTATATATTATTTTTAATTCAAATACGAAAGTTTAGATTTTTTTAGTAATTTAATCTTTTTAAGAAGGCTATTTTTTATTAATGTGTCTTATATACAATTATTAAATATTGAACTTATCATTAATTATTATTTGATTTTTATATAATTTTTTTTTGTTCATTATTAATTTATTTAATCTTATTATGATATTTTATTTATAGTGAATTTTATAAGTGTATATTTATTTCAAATTCCATCAAACTACTACTTTATTTATTATTAAAAATCATATATAAAATAGAGATAATAAGTAAATTTGTATTTCTCTACTATTCCCAATTAACCACGTGCAAAGCACATAGTTTTTAATAATTTGATTCATTATTATTAAATAAATATTATTATTATTCAGCAAATTAATTTTAGTTACTTTTAATTATTATGATATTTTATTTATAGTGAATTTTATAAGTGTATATTTATTTCAAATTCCATCAACCTACTACTTTATTTATTATTAAAAGTCATATATAAAATAGAGATAATAAGTAAATTTGTATTTCTCTACTATTCCCAATTAACCAAGTGCAAAGCACATAGTTTTTAATAATTTGATTTATTATTATTAAATAAATATTATTATTATTCAGTAAATTAATTTTAGTTACTTTTAATTATTATTAATTCACATTTAATTTAAATACTAATAGTTATTAATTATATTTAATTCTTATATCATACTATATATAAAATAATCACGCTAAATTATCCGACCCATTAATTATTTTACCTATTATAATTGTTAATTTATTTTCTATACAAATTATATTGTCTGCCATATTGTTTTACCTTGGTTTTCTAATATTTTTTTATTAAATTATTTAAAAAAAAATTAAAGGTAAATATATATTCAAAGAATGTTCTTATTCTTAATTTAATTTCCTTTAGAATTCAATTCGTTTTTTGCTGGGAGGTAGGGTAACATCTCCTTACAAATATTGAGGAGATAATTCAAATTATAATTGCACGTATATATTATATAAAAATTATTTTTTTTATTATATTTTTTAATCGTACATTTCTAATAATTTTTTATTAAAATATTTATTTAATATTAGTTATATATTTTATATATATATAAAATATAGTTCTATAATTCTAATAGAATTGAATTTTTAATTAATAAATTATTAATATTATTTACTAATAAATTAAATTATTAAATAATAAAATTAACTAATATAATCCTATTCGTTTTTATTAAATTTGTTAATTTATTTCTATTTTCACTTTTATATAT
>CATIWF010105896.1:0-26902 GCA_949630135.1 Balakata baccata | reverse complement strand
GAGGGAATGCAAAATTGGGTGAGCAAAACCGGGTACCCACTTTATCTCTTGATTTTATTCCTTAATTACTTTTCAATTTAATTAATTGTTTAATTAATTAGTTTTCACCCAAAATCAAATCAAACGGATTAGAGTGTTTAGGTTGCATTTCGTGTTCATTGGTAATTAAAATAATTAAGATTCTAAGCTAGTAATTCCTTGTGAGATCGACTTCGGGAGGACACTTGCCATTTTACAATTAGCTCGTACACTTGCAGGTTAAACCTTGAGTTGACATCAACTGATCCAGCCAGATTTACAATCTTAGTTTTGATCTATATTTATGTGCAGAAGGGATTATAGTAGACTTCTTTTGGAGGCTAAATGTGGCTGAAGTTCATATAAAATAAAATCTCTCACAGTTTAATAATTGAGGATAAAAATATCATAGGATTGATTTCTGAGATTGATATTTTCTTCCTTTTGGTTTTTTGATAATTTAAAAAAATTACGACCCTGCAATTGCAAATATGCAATTATCCAAGAACAAAGTACCACGTAAAAAGACAAGATAGTAGAGAAAAATGGAAAAAGGACAAGAAACAGTAGTTCTTTCCACTAGCAAAGTTATCTTTTCAACAGACTTGAGATACCAACAACACTAACAAAACTTAATCAACATCAAATCAATCATTACACTCCTTCACTCTCCTCTCCAAATACCATTTCTACACTGTTTTTATTAATTTGATATCTCATTTTATATTTAAGCATCGGCAATCTCAGCAGATTCGGCCGCGGCAAGGATCAGCTCTGGGTGCATGGTGAATGTTCCATCAAGTGCATTAGGAAGCCCAAGTTTCTTCAAGGCAAGGTGAGCTGCCTTCTGCCCTGATATCATCATTGCTCCGAATGTGGGCCCCTGCAATACCAATTCACTTTCATCAGCTTACTGGCAATTAGAGGTGTTCAAATCTGATTCTGAAAGATCACACGGATTGAGAACAAGTCAATTTTAATGATAAATGGAAAGTTTGTAAGTTACCATTCTTGGAGAGCCATCAATCTCAGCAACTTCCATGCCGGTGACGATCATGCCAGGGACAATCTCCCTAGTAAGCCTAACAATGGCATCTTCAGCAGTATTCATATCCAGAGCCTTCATCCCAGGAACATTCTCAATCATGCCGATGCTCTTGAGCCTCTTCACACCGGTGGCACCAAAGGGTCCATCATGACCGCAAGAGCTTACAACCACCTTCGCCTCCATCACATTAGGGTCCATACAGGATTGTGTATCGTGGTTCATTGAGACCAGAGCCCAGTTGGTGACCACCCCACCTACTCTTCCATTCTTCACAATCAAGTCCTCCGCTGCCACTGCGTTGAAAAGCTTCACATTAGGACGGGCTAAGAGTTTGCTCATGATTGTTGAGGTGAACAGGGCAGCGTGCTTTATCACTACGTAGTTGTCTGCTTCATCGTATTCAATACCCAACTCATCAAGGAAACGATGTGCTGGTTTCCTCACCACCTGACACAAACATATTCAAATAAAAACAAAAAATCTGCAAGTGAATTTCAATTCAAAAACACTACTATTGAATTGGAACCAGCCGATCCGTGTTTGATCTTTTGAAATTAGGGCTTTTGAGAAAGGAAATAAAAATGGGAAAAAGAAACTTCAAGATTTTGATTACCATGGCAGAGAAGAGCTGACCACCGAGCCAAGCGCCACCACCAGGGCTAACAGACTGCTCAACAATGGCAACTTTAACATAAGGATTCTTGCTGAGCTCATAAGCACAAGAGAGGCCAGCACATCCAGCACCAACGATCACCACATCAGTATCAGCATGGGTGACCATGTCCGTCATGTATCTGCGGGTCATCTCACGAGACACGATGGATTCTTTGATGGGCTCAAACTTGAAACTGTTCAAATTGTACTGAGGAGGTGATGGGGTAGATACTGACATAGAAATAGCATTTGATTTGACAGCGGATTGGATGCGGATGGAAGGTGCGGCGACGGGTGTGCCGTAGAAGGCGGAGGAATCAAAGAGAAGGTGCTTTTGCGGCTTGGCGGAGAGAGAGGTGAGAGCTGCAGCCATAGTTGCCATCGTTTTTAGCTATTAAACGACTGGCTTTTGTGTTATTGGTGTTTTTTACAAGGAAGAAGAAGGGAAAAGATGCGGAAGAAGAGCTGACGAAGGTTAGTATTTATGGAGATAGAATTACAAACTACCAGATATTACAGAGATGATATAATTAGCTTTCTATTTTATTTTATACTATATTATAAAAAAATTTATTTTTATTTATTCAATATAAAATAAAATATTATTAAAATATTTTTTATTATTTTAAAATTTTAAAATATATATAAATTTTGAAAGTGAAATAAATAATAAAAAATTATTCGATAATATAAAATTTTTAAATAGAAATATAAAGAAAAATAAAAAGATTGTTAAGGATATACTTATTTCAAGAGAAAATTATTATTTACTTTCTCTAATACGACATAATACACTAATATCTCATAAAATTTACGATTTGCATTATGTAGTTTGACATAATATACTAATATATCAATAGATTTAAAAAAATATATAAAAAACTAGTAAAAAGGAATATTCTATTTTGCTCAGATATATTAGTTTAGTAAATCAAATTTGTAAGGAATACTAATGCAATATGTCAAAACTTTACGGGATAAATAATATAATTTTCAAATCTCAGGGCATACTAGTGTATTATGACAAACTACATAAGGCAAATCGTATGTTTTTCAAACTTTAAGAGATACTAGTATATTATGTCAAACTATAATAGACAAATAATAATTTTTTCTTATTTCTATATTTGGATTGAAGGATTTTAAATGATAAATTTTGAATAATTTATGAATTTATATTAAATTTATCATTTATCTATTTAAAAAAAGTCAAAATCTAAGAATTTTAGAAAATTTCTTACGTATCAAAATCATTTATTTTTTAAAAATTTGATTTCCTACTTCCTAAATAAAAAAGTTTAAAATCGATAGATTTTAATCAATAAAGACTTGTTGCTAAATTTTTTTATTTCAAAATTATCTCTAATAATTTAATAATATTACAAAACTATCATTTTTTTAATTTCAACTTATTATTATTATTATTATTATTATTATTATTATTATATAGTGTTAACATACATTAAATTATTATAAAAAATATTTTTAGCAGTGTAATTAAACATTATAATATATAATAACTTTATTTTTTTATTTTTAAAATTTTTAAGTATATATTAGAATTAATTATATAAACTTAATTAGTAATAAATAATTAATATTTAATAAAGGGTAAAATTAGAAATTAATTGGTAAATATATAGATTGTGGTCATTGAACTAAACATAAACATAAAAGTAATTATATCATCAGTCCATAGATTTTACAGTCAATCCAAAATGAAATTCTTAAATTCATGGATTTCACGATTTATAAATTTAAAATCTATGAATTCTATGAAATTCATAAATTTTAAAATCTTTAAATCCAAACAGAGTTTTCCTTACAAGGAGTATTCAATTAGAATTTTAAAAAGATATTTATATATTTTTTTAAGTCAATAACTTTTACAAAATTCATAGACTTTTAATGATTTTTATAGGGTTTATAAATTTATCAATAACTTTCATAAATTTTATAAAAAAAATCTATTAAAATTTATGAGGAAGTAAAAGACTTTTTCAAGAATTTTATGTTTATAAAATTATTACTTGAAAAATCAAAGTATGATGTTTTATAAAAATCATTAATTTTTTGAATACCACTTTACTTTTAAGAAGTCTTTATAAATTATAATTGAATATCACTTCATTTTTATAAATTTTTTAAAATTTTTAAAAATTCTAATTAAATATATCTGACTTCTATAAAATTTTTATAAATTCTAACTCAATATCACTTAACTTCTTAAATCTATTAAAATAAATTTTTAAAATTCTAATTAAATATACCTCATTAAATCAATTGCGAAATCTTTTGAAATTAAATTAAAGAGCTTATTTGTAATTTAATTTCAAGTTGTATTAGTTTAATTTGAGATTTTTTTAATAGTTAATATGTAAATTAATCTAATTATGATATATATTTAATTATTTTATTCAAATAAAATATATTTTATAAATGATGTTATATCTAAAAATTTATTTAATTACAGACGGTATTTTTTTTCTACAAACAGACCGTGCTTTTTTAGTTAAAAAAAGAGATGTTACCTATCAAAGAGAAACTCAACCGTTGGATCATCATGGTATTGGAGAAGATACTTTCCCATTATCTTTACATTTTTTCTATCTAACTTGGTCAGTTATCTTTATCTCTTTCCTACTCAACAAAGCCAATCAAATATCTAGGACAATATTATTCCTAAAAATATCTAGGACCCTTTTTTTTTTTTTTTTTTATAATGACAGTAAATTTTCTAGAACATCTCCGATAGTAAATAAATTTTTATATTTAAATTTGAATACCTAAATTTAGGAAGTTAAACTTTATTTTCTACTCTAAATTCTAATTAACTATATTGTATGCATATTTTATATTTTTATTAGTGTATTTTTTAAAAAATAATTTTTTCTTTTCTTATAATAAAAATAATTTATTTTTTTAATAAATATTATTTTATATGAAATAAAGTAAAATAAAAATACTATAGTGACTAGATATCTATAATTCCAACTTTGTAATATATGACGATTATAATCTGATTTATTATATTTACCGTATCGAATATACTCTGTCAATCTAAATTATTTAATTCAAAAATAAAATACCGTAATAAGACAATAAAAAATAAAATATCATAACAAAAGGATAAAAATTAAAATACTGTCACAATACAACGAAATTAAAAAATATATATATAAATAAAATTTATTTTAGAGATAAATTGATAAAAAAAAGTATAGAAAGGTGATTTTAAATAATAAAAAGAAGTCAATAATTATTCCTCTTTATTTATAAAAATAAAAATAAAAAATTAGGAGAAAATAAGACTAGGATTGCAATAATTAAATTGGGTTCCTAAACTATTGTGAAATTTTTTAGTTAAATAATTTTGAATATATATGGTAATTTATCTGAAACGGACGTGAATGAATGGTGTGGGGACCCATTGATATGACATTAAATCCAACGGCCAAAAAAGCTTAGGAAAGAAAAGGGAAAAGATGATGGAAAGAGGAAATATCCAAAGGAAGGAAGGAAATATCAAGGAGACAGGTGGAGAGGAGATAGGATTCGAAGGGTCTAGAATGGTTCAAAGGGCTCTGCCATATTCTTGCAAGTGGCTTCCATGCTCTTATGCTCACACTCAGACTTCTCCACTACTCTCTGATTGTGAATGTTTTTATATTGAAAAATACTATTTCTTTCGATATTTTTTATTCTAATTTATTTAATTTATATAAAATATTTATATTTTTAATATAAAATGAGTAAAATATGAGTTTTTCCAAAAAAAAAAAAATATATTTATTTAAATTTAGAGAATTTTACATCTTCCAATAGTTTTCCTATTTTCTTTATTACATATATTACTTTCTAAAATTTATATTATCTTTCATCAGATTTAAGAGCCACTATGAGCTTGTAAGTAATATTTTATTATTTCTCTTTTATCTTTTTTGTTATTTTCTCTCTCTTTCTTTGTTTTTTTTGTCGTTTACTCTCTCTTTAATTTTTTTTAAATAGTTTTATTAATAAAAATTTAAAATAGGGAGTAGATAAGAAGTATTATTGGAGTGCACATAATTTTCAAGACAAAGTAAAATAGATAGTAAATTTTTTATAATATAATAGAATATAAAATTGTAAATATTGTTAAAAATATTCTAAATAAATAGATAGTTAAAATATAAATATTTTATATAAATTAAAATAAATTAGAACAAAAATATTAAAATAACTAACATTTTTCTATCTTTTCTTAGTTATTGATTGGATTTGTGGCCCACACTTTCCATTTGCAGTTTCTTGTTTAATTAAAAAAATTAAAATATTTTTCCAAAAACAATAATAAAATAGAATTGTGTAGATATTTTCAGTTCACCATCAACAGCTACATCTCATTTTATTTTTTTTTGCAAGATTATTAAATAAAAAATTTGTTACCAATTACTATTTAATTTTTATATAATAATAATTTTATTTAATATTATATAATTATATTATATTAATTATTTAGTCTATTAATTATTTTATCTACTATATTGTTAATTTATTTATTATTTTATCTATTATATTTTTTTACCGTATCTCTCTAATATTTTTTATTAAATTATTTTTATCTTTTAAATATTATTTATCTATTTTTTATTATTCTAATTAATGAATTATTAATGCTATTAGTAATAAATTAAATTATTAAATAATAAAATTATATTAAATTTTAGGTTCCTACTTTTATATATTGGGCCTATTTGGAATTGAATATGAAAAAAATGTTTTTAGAAAAAAAAATTATATTTTTAATTGTTTTAAATTTTAAAAACTGTTTTTTTATATTTATCTACTTTTGGCATTTACTTGCTTTTTCCACTATAATGTTTAGAAAAAGTAGTTTATAAAAAATTAAAAAGATTTAAAATATACTTTTGGGATATTTATAAAACACTCTTATAGTATGATTTAAGAGTTTTATATTATCCAACAATATTTTTATTTTTATTTTTACTTATCTCACTTTCTAAATTTTACATTTTCTCTCTTCAAATTTAATAACAATAAGAAGCTATTTAACAATATTTTATTATTTCTATTTCCCTTCTCTTTTCCTTTATTTTTCTTTCTTTTTTTTTTATCTCTTACACTCTTTATTTTTTTTCTAAATAGTTTTATCAATAAAAAGGCTAAATTACAAAAAAAAAAATTTATGAACTTTTTATTTTATCACAATTATGACTAATTCTTTAAACATTTGATTTTAATTATATGTACTTTAGATTTTGTAATAAATCTTGCATTGGGTGAACTGTATGTAATGATTATATGAAAAATATTAAAAATATAAAATAATGACGTGAAAAATACAGTTAAACTATAAGTATAAAAATAAAAATTGTACCATTTTGAAAACCATGTTTGTTGAAATAGATATATGAATCGCCTTATCAAAATTGCCGCTTTCTTAAAATAAATTCTGTTCTAACATGGTTTGTCCTTTTTGTAGTCAAACGATATTATTTTATTTTAAGTGGGAGAAATAATTTGATGTGCAAAACGATACGATTTTTATTTATATATCCATGTGATAATTTTTTTTTCCAAATCAGTTTTAATATGTTTTCCACATCATTATTTTATATTTTTAATATTTTTCTATATTATTGTTACATAAACTCAGAGTGAGATATAATCTACTCAAAACAGAATTTGTTATAAAATTTAAAATACATATAATTAAATTCGATTTTTTAAATAATTAACTATATCAGCAATAATAAAGTAGAAAATTTATATTTTTTTATAATCTAATTTAATAAAAATAATAAATAATATAATAAATATTATTGAAATGTATATAATTAAATTTTTTTAATATAATAGGGAGTAAAATTGCCCTCAATCAATTCCTCTTTCCAATTTCCAAATATGATGGACAGCAATCAATATTTTCAGAAAACCAAATGATTTCAACGGCGCAGTTGGAAACGCCTTTTTTTTTTTCTTTTTAATAATTATTTATTATTTATAATCAATGTTTTCAGAAAACCAAATGATTTCAACGGCTCAGTTGAAAATGCCTTTTTTTCTTTAATAATTATTTATTATTTATAAGAATATTGTATAATTATAATAAAAAAATTATATTAAAATTAAATTATATTTTCTATTGTTTTATTTAAATACATAAATTTTTAAAATTTTATCAATTTATAAATAAATTTTTATAAAATTCTACTAATATGATACAAAATTCCAACTAGATTAAAAGATTGTGATAACTAAAAAGCTGAATTGTTATAAAAACTTTAAAATATCATCATTTTTTTCTAAAATTTTAAAACCTCAAATATCTCTTTAAATTTAAAAAATAATACATAAAATTATCGTGTTTAGGAGTTGTATACTGTAAGTAGAACTTTGCTAGAAAAATTTAAGTTTTAAAATTTAAAAAAAAAACAAAAAATGAAGGTATTTTTAAATTCAAGTTTTCTTGTTATTAACTACTATAGCGGTAGGAGCTTGACACTTGTATGGTGTATAAAAGAGAATAACTATCTTCTGTTTTATAATATATAACCTATTGAATCTCTTAATAAACTAAAACTAATGAAATAAGATATATATTTTTAGTTTAAAATTAGTAATTTGAATATTTTTATTATAATTTATCTATCTATATAATAAAGAGTCTGCAATGTGTTATTGTAGCTACTACAGTGCCCTTCTATTTTTGCCCCTCCATCGAATTGGCACTATTTTCCAGTATTTTTATGTCTAGCCAGTTACAAATACGAAGTCATATTAGCTCAGTTCCACTCGAAAACGATGTTGTTCCTTCAATGCCACATCTCTCCACAATGGTGGAGCTAGGCCCTTGAGTCAAGAGACTAAATTTTATATACTAATTTTTCTCCACGATACAATGTATGATTCAATTAAATTGTTAATACATAAATAAATTTTGAAAAAATTGATAAATATTATCCATTAAAAAATATAATATTAGATTCAACAACTTTACAAATATAAAAATATTTTACAATATTACAAATAAAACAATATAAAAATAAATAAATCAAATTTCATAATTGTTCTAAACTAGTGCTCATGTTCTAAAAATAGTGTAATTAACTAATTTTAAATGTTGATAAAAACATATTTTCCAATGTATATAATCAAATAATTGTTCATTCAAACATCTCCTATCCAATTACGCAAATGATTTTTCACAAATTTCATTGTACAAAATGACCTCTTCACAGTGGCAGTAGCAACAAGTATGACAAATGTCAATTTTATGAGTAAATAGGTCAAATAATACACAACATGTCTTCTTATCTTAACCAATTTTTTAGTTACACTTCCAATATCTACTAATACAAATTATACCATAGGTGAAGGTTTGATAGATCTATTTTATATAAAATAGACATATAAAGTCAATGCGGTAGTATTTTTATAAATAAAATTATATCAGATGCGATTGTTTTGGAGAAAACAGACATATCAGATAAGGCAAATGTGACTATTTACAAATACCAGACGCATCTGATGTGGTTTAGATAAGTTTGTTTGAAGAAAAACAGTCATATCAGACCTAAATGTTTAATAATTTTAATCGGACGCATCTTGTTTTCATATAAATAGTCTCATCAGACCTAAATTTAATAATTTATTAAATAACTTAGACTTTAAATTTATATTTTATTTATTTGATTATACAATCATATTTCAAATATTGAATATATTTTATGTATTATAATTATAATTGTAATATAAATATAAGTTTATATTTTTATAAATTATGAATAAAATTGTTATATAATATAAATAGAATAAACAAGTAATTAAAGAAAAAGCAAATAAATATTATTTTTATTAATTTATATTATAAATTATAATAACATAAATATATGAAATATATTAATTTATATTATAAGTTATAAAAACATAAATATAATAAATAGAAAATATATTAAATATTGAAATATATTAAAAATATAAAGCGTTGGATGCGTCTAGTTTTAATACAAGCAGACGCGTCAAGCTAACTCGAACGTATTTGTTTGGAGGCAAAATAGTCTTGCCCAAATAGTCACACGTCTGTTTTGCTTCAAAACAGACACGTCCGAGCTATCCAGCCCAAACGACACTGTTCCATCTGGACTAAATGCTTCTGTTTTGGGTCTGACAGACGCGTCCGGTTGCTTTAAAAACCCAATTCCAGTAGTCTCCCTCCCTATTCTCTTTCACTTTCTCGCCGATAGCAGTCTCCCTCCCCTTCCCCCATTCTCTTTCACTTTTGCACTGACAGCTCCTTGTGTCTCCATTTGTGTAAGTTAATTCCTTATTTTTTTTCCTTCACATTTCCTTTCTCTCATTTTTTTCTTTCTTTTATTTCACGAAAAAATAACCTTTATTTTCTCTAATTTTTTTGTTCAACAGACTCTTTTCGTTGTTATCATTAATTTCGTATTATTCTCTTTGTTTCCATCTTCGGCATTTTGAGATTTGTTTTTTTTCTTCTCTTGTTATTTTACTTGAATATTTGAAGATGAATATTGTGTTTATATGTAGTTATGAGTATATGTCATTTTTAGAAATGAGTGTTATTGTTGTTTAGAGATTGATATTATTTTGTCATAGATATGTTATGAAAAATATGAATTGTTATCTTTGAAAGTAAATAAAATATACATTATGTTTAATAATGCTCTCATAGTGTTTGATAAAAATTCTAAGTAATAGTAATTGATAGTGTTGGTGTTTCTTTTTATCATAGTTGTAAAAATCGGACCGGCCGGTTTAACCGAAAAAAATCGAAAATCGGCCCTTAGGCCTAGCAGTTTTTACCCCAAAAACTAGGGAGGAAACAACCTGATAGAAAAACCGGTGACTCGGCCGGTTCAACTGAAAAACCAGTTTTCCGATTTTTTTTTTAATTTTTTGTAAAAATTTTAATTATTAAATTTAGTTTAATCTAGCAAATTCAACTGGTTCAATCCAAAAATTAACCCTCAAACTAGATGAGTTAAGTATAAATTAATCAAATTGGTCAAAATAAACATGTTTTTAAACAATTAACTCAGCTTTATTTATAAAATGATATATTATCTTTATTCTTATTTTTTTCTATGTGAAATTGTTTACTCATTTTTACATTTTTTTTACTTCATTTTTATATTACTTTTCTTTTACAATTTGAAATTTTTGGCTGATTATATTTTCAAGTTATAAATTATCTTTACATTTAATAATTAATTAAATGTTTAATTATACAAATATATTAAATATGATTTTTAAAAAAAATAAAAAAGAAAATATTAGACATGTTATATTATTCTTGTACACTAAAAAATATCTCCAACTTATTTTCTATTTTTATTATGTATGAGACATATTATATTTTATTATATATAAGACATGTTATATTTTATAAAAATACTACGTAGGCTGGTTTGATATCGATTTAATCTTAAATCTGTAACCTGCTAGCTTCTCCAATTCATTGACTGAGCCAGTTTTTATAACCTTACTTTTTATTAATACGTGAGAAATGAAATCTTAAAAAAAATGAAATAGTATAATAAAATAACAATATAATAATATTGAATTATAAAGTAACAAATATTAAAATATTATAAATTAAAACTTTAATTTAATGAAAATAATTATGTAATGAATGATAAAATTACAAAGTTTAAATTAAAAGAAATGAAATCATAAAAAAAATTAATGCAATAGTATAATAAAATAACAATATAATAATATTGAAGTATACAATTATAATGAAATTAACAAATATTAAACTATTATAAAGTTTAATTAAATTAAACTTTAATTTAATGAAATTAATTATATAATTAATCAATTATAAAATTATAAAGTTTAACTTAAAAGAAATAAAATCTTAAAAAAATTAATGAAATAGTATAATGAAAAACAATATAATATTGGATTATATAATTATAATGAACAAACATTAAACTATTATAAAGTTTAATTAAATTAAATTTTAATTTAATGAAATTAATTATACAATCACTTATAAAATTATAAATTATAAATTAAAAGAAATGAAATGTTAAAAAAATGAAATAGTATACTAAAATAATAATATAATAATATTGAAGTATACAATTATAATGAAATTAACAAACACTAAACTATTATAAAGTTTAATTAAATTAAACTTTAATTTAATGAAATTAATTATATAATCAATTATAAAATTTCAAAATTTAACTTAAAAAAAATAAAATCTTAAAAAAATTAATGAAATGGTATAATAAAATAACAGTATAATAATACTAAATTATATAATTATAATGAAATTAATAAACATTAAACTAATATGAAATTTATTTAAATAAAATTTTAATATAATGAAATTAATTATATATTCAATTATATAATTAGAATGTTTAACTATAATAAAATTTAATTAATAAAATAATAAAAAATTTATCTATATTAAATTAATTTAAATAATAAATTATAATCATTTATAAGTAATAATTACATAATTAAAAAACTTACTTAAATAAAAAATGTATTAAATTTTAATAAAATTTACTTATTTATTATACTAATTAATTTAATTATGTATTGATGTTAAATTTTTCTTTGATTTCATTTGTATTGATTAATATTATAATTAAAGAGCCTAGATACTCGTTCAAGATTTATTCATTACGAGTAAATCTTGAATAGTTCCCAATTTGAAATTGTTCTTAAATATCGAATTTCACTTAGGATGAGGATGTATAAATGGTTTTTGGTTCGAAAAAACTCTCAGTGTTATTTCTCTAATGTTCTCTAAGTACATATGTGACTAAATTATTCTATTCATATTGTATACTTGGAGAACTAAGGGAAAATGCTACTCGAATTTTTTGGGATTGCAACCTGAATATACTTTCCCTAGTGAATTTTGATATTTAAGGATGAGTTAAGTTGGAGCGATAAGGACAAAAAAATCAATATTTACCGTGATTGAAAACAATGTGGTTTGTATTAAATTTTATTTTATTTCTATGGTTAGATATGAATTGAAGTTGGATGTATGGTAGACGAAATACAGTTGAATTTGTGAATGTAATTGAAGAATTTATTAGAACTGTAACAAAAAATCTGATGAGGAAGAAAGAATCAATGATTGCATGTCCATGTGTTGACTGTATCAACATGAGAACATATCAGAATGTTCAGATTGTGAAAACTCATATTATACAGCATGGTTTTATGAGATGTTACATACGATAGATATGACATGGTGAGAGTGTATTGACTGGGACAAGTTCTAATTTTGAAAGTTAGGAAGAAAATTACCTTGACGATGAAGGGAATGATGTGGACAATGATCGGTTGGACGATATGATACATTATACTGGGAATTTTATGAAAAAGCTGGAAGACATTGAGAGATTGTGCTCTTATGCTAAGAAACCTTTATATCTCGGTTGCACTAAGTTCACAAAATTTTTAGTCGTGTTGAAACTATGCAATATGAAAGCCACAAATGGATTGAGCAATAAGAGTTTCACAACGTTATTAGAGTTTTTACAATAGGTGTTTCTAGAGGGAAATGAGCTTTCCATGTTAACCTACGAGGTTAAGAAAATATTGTCCTATGGGTATGGATTAAAAGAAGATACATGTATGTCTGAATGATTGTGTATTGTACCGAAATGAGCATAAGGACTTGCATAAGTGTCCTAGATGTGGGGCGTCCAGCTACAAGCATGAAAAAGTATCTTCTGAGGTTAAGAGAAGGCCTCCAGCTAAAGTATTGTAGTATTTACCAATAATACCAAGATTCAAACATCAGTTTGCAAATGTGAAAGATGCAAAGAACTTAAGGTGTCATTCGGAAGGCAGGAAACAAGATGACAAACTTAGACATCTTGTAGATTCTCTACAGTGGAGAATAATTGACTCTACATTTCCTGAATTTGGTCGTAAAGTCAGAAACTTAAGGCTTGGACTATGCACAAATGGAATAAATCCCCATGGCACACAGAGCAGTCAACATAGAATATTGTCAGTTCTCTTTATAGTTTACAATATGCCTCCCTAGTTGACTATGAAGCGCAAGTATATAATGTTATTGATGTTGATATTGGGGGCCTAAACAACTGAGAAATGATATTGATGTTTATTTTGCACCATTCATTGATGATTTGAAACTGTTGTGAAATGAATGTGTGCCAGTGTATGATACTTATACTGAGAGCATGTTTACCTTACATGCTATGATATTTTGCACTATAAATAATTTTTCGGCTTATGGTAACTTGTTTGGGTACACAGTGAAGGTGCAAAAGCATGTCTAATTTGTGAAGAAAATACAATGGACCAAAGGTTAAATCATAGCAAGAAAAATGTGTATATGAGTCACTGGATCTTTCTGCCTCTTAACCACTTTTACTGTAGGAAAAAAAAGCCTTTCAATGGACAAACTGAAATGTGAACAACTGAATTTTCTTTAGCTAGAAATTAGTTATATGAATGTGTTAAACAAATTGAAAATGTATTTGACAAACCTAAAAAGAATGTTCAAAAGGGTCCGTGGAAGAAAAGATCTGTGTTTTGGGATCTTCCATACTGGGACCAATTGCTTGTTTGACATTGTATTGATGTTATGCATATACAAAAAGAGGTTTGTGATTCTGTAATAGGGACACTATTGAACATACCAGGAAAAACAATAGATGATATAAAGGTGAGAAAAGACATAGTAGAAATGGGCATATGGATGGAGTTAGCACCGCAGGATAAGGGAAAGTGAACATATCTTCTTCCGGCTTATTATATATTATCTAGAAAATGAGAAATTAAGTTTTTGTGAGTGTCTTTATGAAGTTAAGGTTCCACATGGATATTCATCAAATATAAAAAGTCTTTGTGTCGATTAAAAATTTGAAGTAAGTAGATACGAAATCTCATGATTGTCATATTTTGATGCAACAATTCTTGCTGGTTGCAATACAAGGCATACTACCAAGTCATGTTAGAAATGTTATTACAAGATTTTGTTTTTCTTCAACACAATATGTTCTAAGGTGGTTGATCTTGAAACTTTGGATGAGTTGCAGTCTAATATTATTGTTACCCTATGTCAATTTGAAATGTATTTTCTACCCTTATTTTTTGATATAATAGTGCATTTGGTTGTTCACCTTGTGAGAGAGATAAAATTTTGTGGTCCAGTTTTTTTTTTGAGATTCATGCATCCATTTGAGAGATTTATGGGTATCTTAAAAGGGTATGTAAGGAACCGTTATCGGCCTGAAAGCAATATAATTTAAGGTTACTCAGTTGAAGAGGGTATTGAATTTTGCAATAACTACTTAGCAGGTGTTCAACCAATTGGAATTCATAAGTCTTGGCATGAGAGAAGGCTCAGAGGTTAAGGAATGATTGGATTTAAAGTAGTATTGCCTAGTGTATAAATGCGTGACAAAAGCATATCTACTTGTATTACACCATTTGACTGAGATTCATCCACACTTAGAAGAGCATATGGCCATATTAAGGCATCTGAATCCTATAAAAGGTGAAATATGGTTGATAAATGAAAATAATCGCTATTTTGTTGGATGGTTTAAAGACCATGTGATGCGTCAGTTGTCAGAAGTGCCAAACGAAATAATTGATACTATAAAATGGTTAGCATACAGCCCTGTATTGTGCATACAGTCTTATGAAGTGTAAAACATCAATAAATATATATTTTACACTAAGTGTCAAGATGAGAAGGATACAATGCAAAATACCGGAATTACTTTGATAGCTTCATTAAGAGAATTTGTTAGTGTTAAAGACACCAATCCAATGATTCTACAATGTCATATTATGGTGTAATTGAACATATTTGGGAACTAAACTATAAGAAATTCAGTATTCCTTTGTTCAAGTGTAAATAGGTTGAAAACTGGTGGGTTTTCAAGTGGATGAGTAAGGTTTCACATCGATTGATTTTAGTCGGTTGGAATATCAAGATAATTCTTTCATACTTGCTTCACAAGCCAAACAAGTATTTTATATTGTTGACCCGAGTGATAGCAAGTAGTTAATTATTCTTCAAGGTAAAAGACGCATTATTGGTATTGATGATGTAGTAGATGAGGAAGAGTATGATTAGTTCGATAAAACTCCTCCCTTTTCTATTGGGCTACCTATGCTAATTGGTGATGACATTTTAGATATAAATTACATGTGTGTTGATCATACCGAAGGCTTATGAATAGAAAATCCAAAATAATTGATTCAAGTTTGGCTATGGTACGTTTATAATTGATGATGATTTGGTCAAATGCGGTTTATATTGAAATTAATAAGTTAATTGAAGCAAATAAACTGAATTGAGTGTGTACTGATGATTATCAAATAAATTGTTTTTAAATGAAATTCATAAGTTAATTGATGTAAATAAAATGAATTGAGTAGGTATTGATGACTGTCAAATGAATTTATTTTAAATGAAATTGATAAGTTAATTAATGCAAATAAACTGAATGGTGTGGGTATTGATGATTATCAAGTGAATTGTTATTAAATGAAATTGATGAGTTAATTGATTCAAATTAATTGCATTTAAATTATATTATAATAACATGTTTTTTTGTAGGAAATTATGTCTTCAGTAGACGACAACCATCACACAAGCAAGAAGAAGGAAAGAGAAGGTGCAAAATGTAAAAAATTTCTTAAGAAAAGAGAAGAAAAGTTGGCAATAGAATTGGATGGAGATGAAAACCCTCTTGAACTAAATGCAGATGCATACAAATCTTATCTTAGACTTATGGCACGTTCAAAAGTCAAGATCATGGTGCCAATGTAGAGCAAAGTTGGTAAGGACCTTAAAGATATGATATGAGAGGATATAAAGGTACATTTTAAATGAAAACACATTATGTTTAAGCATTGCATCCATTATGTACAATTTAAATGAGACTAAATGCAGACTATAAATGTAAATAATACTAATAGCTTTAAAATGTTTGTTAGTAGGAGGTATTTACTGTAGAAGATACTTTGGATGTGAAAAAGAAAGTATTAAAAAATGCGAGAAGATAGTGGAAAGATTTCAAATACTGTCTCACCAGAAAATACATAATGATGGTTGATAATCCCTAGTAGTTCTCCCTATTAGGAAAGTATGACTATTTAACTACAGAAGATTGAGATGAATTCAAAAGAGCACATGAAGATGAATCATTTGAGGTACAAATTTTTTTCAAGCACATGTTATAGGGTTTTATACAAATTAGTAATTAATAATGATTTCAAATTATTAAATGTACAATTTATTTAATCTCATTTGATTGTTTTATTCATATTAGCGCATTTTATTACATTTTATGCAATTTGATAATACTAATATCTTTATATTTTATGTGTTTCTTAACAGTAAAAATGGGTGGCGGTAAGAGCCAAAAAAGAGAAGGATGTTTATCTCCATTATTTGGGTCGAAAAGGCTATATTGGTAAAAGAGCGGAATGGATTCTTGAAGATCTTGTTGCTTCTTTCTCCTCAATGGCAACGATGCACTCCAAGGTCACCTCATCATATGATCAGAGTCTAGACTGGGTACGAGCAAGAATAAAAAAAACAGATAAAGGAAATTATGCGATTTCAATCAAAGAGACGAAAGAGATGACACAAAAAATGGTATGTATAAATTGTTAAGCAAATCTAAATATCAAATACTTTCATTTAGCTAAGATTGGTTTTGATCACTTATTATTTTTAATAGGAGTCATTACGAGAGGAGGTAAATTAGGGAGTATGGGGTACCAGAGGGGCAGGATGATATATTGACCCATGCACTTGGGAAGCTTGAACATTCTGTCTTTATTCGTGGTGTAGGCAGTGGGACCAATTTATCAGGTTTTTTGGAAAACAAATCAGGAAAAAAAAATTTACCTCCATCTTAGAGGAAGAAATAGCAGCATTGAGAGAGGAAGTAGCTTCTCAAGTAAGTTCACGACTACGGGCTGAATTTGCTCAGCAGATGGCTGAATTAATAGCCATGATGATACGGTATGGAACTACCAGCAAGTCTTCTCAATTTGTACTTGAGGTGGAGGTAGAGGCGAGTCCCTCACCTGGTATCCATATGCCTAACAGCTATCACTCTATTGACCCATAATTTCCAATGGGAGATATACAAGTAAAAGTTATGAATTTTATTAATTTCTACTTACATGCAAGTTCAATTTCCATTTACACACACTCATATTTACACTAAGTGTATGACTTAATAGTATACAATGTTGGGTTTTGATGATTATACAGATACTTGGGCCGTACCACCTTGCAATTGATCATGATGGACAAACAATCATAGTGGCAAATGGCATGATTCATTCAAACATTCTAGTGCATTGCTGCACGACATTCCTATGGTCTCAAATAACTTAAGGGTGTCTGTGGATCGTATGAATTAGAACCATTTCCTATGTCTACAAGCCAGTTCCAAACTGTTGGTTAGGCATATGGTAGTTTTGTTCAACGACCACATCTTGTTGTCTATTAGGAAGTATGCATTAATACTTAATTCTTTAATAAATAGTATTATCACTTTATTTTACTTACTTCATAGTACATTGTAATAATATACTATTAATTGATAATCAAATATAATTCAATCTTAAAAAAAAGCACAATTTGATCAAGGTAGCGGTTTTATCAAAGAATCAACTAAGAAGCCATTAGTTGAATCAAGAATTTTATCAAATTTGACTAGCTACATGCACAGTTTGCATGACTTCGTTTCCAACTTAGATGAGACCTACATGTTTCAAATTGCTCTTCTCTAAGGTTTATTTTGTTATCCACACGGCACAGACAACGAAGTTTTTATCAATTGAGAAGACATCTTTCAACTCCTCTCCATGCAATGGCTTGATATCTCGGTCATCAAAATTTATATATTGTAAGTGATTATAGTAATATATATTAAAAATGGTAAATATTGAACTACTATATTGTAATGCAGTTTCAACTTATGTTAGTTTTGCACTTCATACATGTAGGTACTTTTATAGAGTCTGCAGTCAATCATCTGCACTAATTAGTTTTCTTTGTCCAAGTTATTTAAATAGGATATGTACAAAGGATAAGAAATCGGTGCAAAATTATATGGTAGAAGCTCTGCAGGCACATGTAGATAAGAATTTCATTTTACTGTCATATATTCAAAAATAAAATTAATTTTGGCATTAAAACATTTGCATTATATTTTATCCTGACATTTTTATTAATTTAATATTATGTTGTATATCTACAGTCAACATTGAATGTTGATTGTTATTAACTATGCATGGAGTAAAGTATACTTTATGGACCATACCAACAACTCCAGTAGACAATTACCTATTAAAGAACCTATTAATATGTAAGTTATTATACCTATACTCATATCTTGTTCTAAATTTTATTTTATATTGACTACATATTTCAATATATAAACTTATCTTTCAAGTTATATAGATTATACCGACACACTACTGGGAGAGACACCTCGAACTCCTTATATTGGAATTTCATCAACATAAGAATTTTATCATTTCTATATATACTAGTTAGATTTGAATTTCATCTTCCACTTCATACTCGTATCAATTTTTATAATTGTTGTTTCTGTATTTTTGTAAGTGCCCGAAACAGTCTGAAAGTGTTGAATATGGTTACTTTATACTCAAATATATGTATGATATACTAACCCACCATAGCACAGATATTCAATTGCTAATGGTAATATTATTTCTAACACTTATATGCAGTTTATTATACTTTATACTCATATCAATATTATAATTCTTCTAATGTTTTCTCTTTTATGTTTTATTTGTTTTGTAGATAACTTTTAAGAAAGAACCATATGCTAAGGCACAAATTGATGAAGTTCGGAAGATGTGGTGCAACTTTTTTGCTCATAAATGTATATAAATTTAATTCAAATTTTAATTTTTTAAGTGTTTCAAGATTGAGAACATTGTATTACAATTTTTTATAAATTTAATTGTTCCATTATGTTTATATACAATGAGTATTGTCTATAAAATATTGAATTTGAGTTAATATTGATTAATTGTTAGCCTTGTAGGCTTGAAGTTGTAGTTGTACTAATTGAATTTAGAATGCTTGATTGATGAATTGTAATATAATTTAGATGTTTGAAAGCATATAATAGCTTTAGTTGTAGTAATTGAATTTATATATAGTTGTAATAATTGAAGTTTAATTTAGATACTTGATATGGTGAACGGCTGCTGGTTGAATTTATAGGTATATGCAAAAAATTAACAAATATTAAAAAAAAACAAAAAAAAGATTGTTATGACATAAAACAGACTTATAAGATGCAGTTAGATACGTCTGTTTTGAGTAAAAACAGACTTATTTGATATGATTAGATGCGACTGTTTGCACACAAAACAGGCGCATATGACTTGATCAAATGAAACTATTTTTACTTAAAACAGACTTATGTGATCTGATCGGATACAACTGTTTTTAATAGTAATATAAAATCCACTTATTAGATACGTCTCCTTCTTATATGTCTGTTCATGAACAAATGCATTTGATCCAAAAAAACAATCACAAAAGACCCTTTTTTGTAGTAGTGATCTTTCAAGTTTGCAAAATCACTACTAGAGCGTATTTCAATTATATAACTTTCAAGTTGATTGTCAAGTACCATCAAGTCAACTTGAGAACAATCAGATGAATAAAATTAAGCAAAACGAATCAACTTTTGCTTATTAAAAGTTACAAAGAGTTATTATGATTAAGACACTCCATATAAAGTAGCAATTTAGTAGTTACCATGTAATGTCCACTAGTTTAAATTTCAAATCATGAGCATCATCATAATAGATATGTCGAACTGGTATGAGTCGAAGTTGGATCAAAGAAGAACCTATTGAGAGAAACCAAATATTTAAAATAAATTAAATAATAATAAAATAAATAATTTTGGCTGAGAATTAAATTTGGAATTAAATGGAAGCAATCTAATAAAATTGATAGAAGAAATATTAAGTGATGAAAATTAATTAAATATATAATTAAGGGGAATTGGGTAGTTTGGTATTACAATGAAGCAAAAGCAAAGTTTATTTACGAATTAAATTGAAAAGAATAAAAAAATTTGGGGTCAATTAATAAAGATAGAAAAAAATAAAAATTGAAATAGTAATTAGTCAAAATTGATTTTAATTAAATAAGTTTGTCACTTTCACTTCTAATGCATGTTTATATTTTCAAATATCATTTTAATATATTAATTAATTATATTATATAAAAAAAAGCTAAATTTCTACTTTATTATATAATATTCTAAACTATTCTTAAAAATATCATTGTTTATTAATAATAATTAAGTAATTCTAGAAAGTTTTAGAAGCGGTAAAGTCGGTTCTATAACCGACTTCCACCTTAATATAAATGGCCATTTGGCCATTCCTTTAGTGTGTGCATGTGTGTGGTGTGTGCATGAGTGCTGTTGTGTGTGTGGTGTGAGTGTTATGTGTGTGTATATACATGTGTGTTATGTGTGTATGTGTATGCATGAATAGATGAGTTTTATAATAATAATAATAATAATAATAATAATTTGTCGAAATTTTAAGATTTGAATGAGATTTACATATTTGTATGGAAATATAGCATTAAAGATGTGGTATAATAATATGAATGAATTGTATATATGGAAATTGTGAAAAAAAAATGTGGATATAAACCATAACTTATATCTAGACTATAATATGGTAGATAGGTTGACATCCCAATTAGAGAATTCTAAGACACAAACATCATATTATTGATATTCTATAGATGTAAGTGCACTAAATTGACTATACAATAGACGCACAATGTCGATATATTATTATGTAGACATTGAGCTATTTACTATTAGGCTGCAATAGCAATCAATGATGCAATAGAAGTTATATCCATTATGCTTTCATAATTTTGGTGTAAAGTATTATGGACGATATATTATATTGAAATCATTATAAGCCAATATTTAAATAATTATTTTCTATATAAATTTTAATTGTTTTAGCTAATACAATTTTATATTTAATCAGTTTCTTGTTCGTGATTATTTTTGTTAATGATTTATTATTTGTTAAATTTATTTTATGCATTTTACTATTGCTAAATGTGGATCCCGCTATAGAGGAATAACAATATATTGTACTTGTATTTCGGTTGGTTTTGATTTCTATCATTTCTTTACTTTTGACATTCATTTTGTGTGTAAATATACATAATTTTGTCAATATTAGGAAATTACAATTTATAATTATTTTCAAATTGATCGGTATATTCTAGGTGTAAGCTTAATTTTGATATTAGTTTAAAGAATACATACTTTCAGATTAATATGCATAAATTTAGAAAAGTTTGATAAAATTCTTTCGTTATATATTTTAAAATATTGGATGATCAATTGGGTTGATGTCTTGAAATAGTTAAAATTGATTTGTTGAAAATATATTATTTGTAGATCTTTTGTGCAAGTATAATGGAAAATTCTATAAAACAAACAGTGCCAAAATTTTAATAAAATTTATAGTTATAGTTTAATAATTGAAATTCATAAAATTAAATTAAATAGTGAAATAATTAAATATTACTTAGGTAAACACGACTTCAAGATTGATCTAGTTGTGGTTAATTGGAGTATAACATATAATATCGCTTGATTCTGCCGTTATATAGTAGGTGAGGTGGTGTTACATACCTCAGGTGCAAAAATAAAAATTTAAACAGTAAATAGCAAATATATATATATATATATATATATGACAAAAGCCGTATATCATTCCATTTCATTAAAAATATAGTTAAAAAATATATATTATCATTTCACTATATAAAGAAAGAGAAATAAAAATAATAATAAAATCTTAAGTTAATAGTTCAAGACTTCAAGGAGATATTAATTTACAATGCAAATGTAGATTTAATAAAGAAAAAAATTTAAACCAAATGTTAGAGATTAGTGTTTATTACACAAAATTAAATAAAAGAGAAATACTTATATAAAAAAAAGAGTATATTTTCCTAAAATATAATAATTATAATTAATTAAGTCAAACCCAAAGATCTCCATATTAATTAATTATGCCTTATTTCCTAAAATAAAAATTGGTTATTTTTCTAATAATAAGAATTATAATTAGCTATTTATTTCATAAAATATATACTTATAATTAACTAATCACTGTTTAATGACAAAGTCAAATCCAAACTTGCATGCCTGCCAAATGTTGGCCATGCAACTAATTAACTTCCTAAATAATATATAAAAATCCAAATGTTTTTTTTTTTTTTTGAAGAAATAAAATTCCAAATGTTGGTCACACTTTCAATTCTCTTTCAAAAGAATTGCATAAGACGATGCATTTACAAAATCACTTCTTCCTTTATTTAATTCTCTGCCAGACCCATTCTCTCTCTTCTACATCTCCTTTCATTTTCGTACAAATTTCACATGGCCGAGGGAACCATGGGCACTGAAGAATTAAAAACGACTCTACGTACATAGCAGCAGATCCTTCGTAACTCATTGCCTCCTCTATTTTCAAAGCTTGTGGGTGCTCTGCTTCAAGTGTTTCATCATGTTGGAGGTGAGACTGTTTACTAAGATAAAAGAGGAGTCCATCGGTCAGTTTCTTTTGTCGATCGACTGAATGGGAGATTCAGGTAAGGATTCTATTCTTTGTAAGCAAAGGCAGTACATGCATCTGGAGATTAATTCTGTTAGCACAAGTTTATGGTTGTTCATTGGGGTATATGATATGGCAATCCAAATGACTTTAACTAGTAACCGTAGCTTTCCTAAATCCTTCAGCTTCTTGAGCAACTTCAAACCAAGATAGCCAGCAGCATTCGTTTCTTACAGAGTCTTGTGGAGCCAGGGGAGGGGGGCTAAATTTAAAAAAAAAAAAAATTGTATACAATACTATATAAATTTATATTATTTTTAATATTTGTCATCCTAAAATAAGGAAGAGTATAGTTCCTTAATTTTTTAAAATATATATAATAATATATAAATTTATATTATTTTTAATATTTGTTTCTCTAAAAAAATAGGTAGAGACCATTAAATAATGTAAAAAAAATTAAGAAACAATTTTATAATACAATCCTAAATAGAATGTTTAAGATATGCATTAAGAAAAAAAAAACTATTCTATAAATAAAGATGATGCATTCAGTTTATATTGCAATTTATTTTGATCTGTTTTTGGGAAAGTGGCGGTGACTCACTTATTATGGAAGGGTTTTCAAATTGGAAAAAAAAAGAAAAAACCTTTCAAAAAAACATATTGGTAAAGTAAATAGTGGCTATAGAGTTTATGCTAATGGAATTTTAGATTTAGTGTGTTCAATTTTGTATTTACTTTGCATTTAATAAAAAATATACTAAAAGTGACAAATGAGCTGCTATAAAGAGAGAATTAAGGTATTGTAAATGTTATGACTCATAGATAGATTGCAATGATTAAAGAATGAATGTTGAGATTTTTTATTATAATAAATCATATCATTTTGTACTAAATAAGATATCCATATTCTTAACATGGATGATGTTTATATACTTAAATGAAAATTACTGTATAAAACTCCAATAATTATGAATTTACCTTACTATAAAATGAATTTGTTTTATAGTATCGTGAATATACAATTTCAAAAGTTTATTGATTATAAAAAAAATTATAAACAAATCAACTAATTAAAAATCATTTTGTTGTGGAAATATATCTTTTTTTTTATTTACATTTTCCATTATATTATTGGATTACGAAATCAACATATTTAAGATTAAGAATTTCAAATTATAGAAAAATATCCATTATAGTATGTTAACCACGCTTTTAAACATGTTGTCAATTCTAAAAATACATGACTAAATTTCACTAATTACTCAAATCTGTTCTCTCTAGCTAGATTTTTCATCATTGTGGACAAAACCGAGCACTAATTTACGGTTTAATAAATACAGTTGGCTAATTCAATCCGATTATAACAATACTGAGTTCAATTTGGTTCAGTTCTTAAATCATAAAAATCAAATCAAAATGACTCAAAAAACATAAATTTATTGTTGTAATTATTATCTATGTAATACAGCAATTATTGATGCTGTATGAATTTCAAGCACAACAATGCAATACACCAGCTACATGATTTTTTCAGTGTAAATTTTCTAAAATTTTATGTACATTTTAATGATGATATAGGATTTTTATTTTTTACTCAGTATATTCAAGTCCCAATTTTTCTAATTATAATCTCAAATATCATTTTTATATAAAAAAAAAAGTGCAGTTTTTGCTTATAAAAATTAAAAGCTCAAAGGAATTATCAGTAATTTATTAAATATTTATTATAATTTATAATCGAAGTAATCTTATAATTTATTATTTATAATTTACCATACATTGTAAATTATAAATAAAAAATTGATTTAAATAGGAAAAATAACCTTGTTGACGATTACAAAACATTTTACTGTGTTTTGTTGTTTGTGTTTCAAATTAAAGGTGCCATAAAATCGCTTAATTTTATTTTTATTATAAAAATTACATAAAAAAATTTCGTCTAAAAAAATCATAAGAGTATAATTCATTCGACTGAAATTAATTTTGGCCTTTAGTTACAAGTAAGCAGATAATTGACATAATAATTGATGCGTTATTAAAAATTTAATCGTAATAACTTACAATTCACCAAAAATATAGTATAAATATAATTTTTATAAAATAAAAATAGAATTGATTGATTTTTCGAAATATTTTTTATAAATTTACTAAAATAAAAAAAATTGAATTACTGATGAAATCATGCATGGTAGGTGACGAAGATTTTGTCGTATATCTTTTAAAGATTTTTAGCGGATGATATCACTTGTACGTAGGTTGTCTTCACATTAATTAGAAAAATGGCAATCATATATATCTGGTGTCATCATCGCTTGCTAGAATTCACTAGAGTGCTGCTACATATTCTAGTTAATATATTAGTGAAGGAAAATGGTACAAGAATATCCTTAAAAGTATATTCCAATTATGGATGCCATCTTTTTTTTTTTTACTACTAATATATTTAATTTTTAAAATTCCGACAATATCAAACTGAATTAACAAAAAGGTGGCATTAAACGACAAACAATTAAATGCTAACTCGATATATGCAATTAGAAGTATTTATAAACCACTCAATTCATCTAAATGCTAATCTACAGTAATTAAAACTATTTATTGCTCGACACGTAGAATTTGATAAAAAGTTATTTCCCTTCAAACAAATTTCAGGTTCCTCTCTGGATGCATGTGCCACCAGTTACGATGCCTTGGCTACAAATCACGAGTCCTATGCACCAGTCTACGAGTGTCTCGGATCCTCAAGGTAAAAATTCTAATTCTCATATCACTTCCCAACATCACTTTGCCAGGTCACTATGACCACCACTTCCTCCCTCCTCATCCTTATCTTCACCGCCTAATAATATCTCAACAGATTACTGTTATCCCTTTGATCCACTAATACCATCATCTCTCACCAACCTCATTTGTCTTCATCAAATGACCTCCCTCATCTTTACAGATTCAACCTCCCATTCAAAATGCTGATGGCATTAATTTATTTGTTGATTTGCGAGCTTACCATCCAACCTATTCTAACACTAGTCCTCCAAAACGAACCCACCCTATGAAATTACAATCCACCACACTACAAAAAAACCCCGCAGCACACCCTGTCACAAAGGCCTTGCCTAAATCACCTCCCATCGAGCCAACTTCATTTCCAGATTGGCTAAATGTCATGACCCAAGAAATGGATGCTTTACACAGTAACACCATATGGGACATGATACCATTGCCATTATATATGGCAAAGTAGTTGTAAATCGGTGGATTTATAAAATTAAGCATCGTGCAGATGGCACAATTGACAGATTGAAGGCGCGCTTGGTTGCAAAGGGATACACTTAAGAATATGGGCTTAATTATAAGAAACTTTCACCTTGTTGTAAAGCCAATTTCAATAAGATTAGTTCTCTTTGTGGTTGTTTCACGTGGTTGGCATGTTTGACAACTTGATGTGAGCAATGCATTTCTTAATGGTACCTTAGAGGAGATTGTTTATATGGTTCAAAT